>JAJNNV010000091.1:0-139064 GCA_022544895.1 Biscogniauxia sp. FL1348
AACAGAAGTGCTAGTAGAGGGCCACGAAACATAAGCAGGTAACATATAACAGCATACAATCTTTCAAGCCGTCTTTTCATGACATTTGTTCAACATTAGTTGCTACATTGCTCACATATCACAATTCAATATGATTGCTTAATATAATTGTAAATAGGAGTGGAAGGGTGGAGGACGCAGGTCGCATAGGAACACTATCTGGTATTTAAAACAACACAAAAACCAAAGGTGCATTTCCAACAATAGATAGATGGACGTGTATAGTCCTGGATTAGGCAATGTGCACTATTGAATATCCATCGCCACATGCCAAAGGCTTAGGCCCCCCCCTTCGACCTTTTACCAAGAAAAAAGCAATAAGAGAATTTCATACGGCACGCGAAGCCTCCCCTCCCCCTTTTTACTCACACAGCAACGAAGAATTTTTGTATTTGCACAATCCAATTTTATAACAGAGAACCAGGGCTATCATTGTCTTCCATTCTCTACTATTTTCCTTTTTTATTCTTTTAGTCTGACATGGGGTAATCTTCACCGCGACTGAGACTTGCAATCCTATAACGGCTCCCGAGGACAGATAACTACGGTGGCCACCGCCCCTCCCATATTCTCTAGACAAGACCCATTGTCTAGGAAAGATACCCTCGGCGAACGTGTAATGGGTTCGGATATTTGGGTTCTTCAACCCAAATCATTTTATACCGCACGATAGGTGCATAGTATCGGACTATTTCGGATCACCCAGGTCGCCAAAAGCGATGCCACAGTCACAGCCGCGTGGCCTGCTGTACGAAACCAAAGTTGTCATATCCTTCTTTGTGATTTTCACCGTCATCGCTACGATCGCCGGTATCGGTCGTATTTTGGGGCGTCGAATTGAAGGGGTTAAGCTTTGGATAGATGATTATCTCGTTGTTATTACATTGGTACTGCCCCCTTTTGATTAATGCACGCTTCACTCTCATTTTCTAACTTGTAGTAGTTTTTCCAATACCTTCTTCTCGCGAACACTTTGGTTGGTACGTAGATCCAGATTCATCATCCCCGAATATTACCCCTTTCTAATCATGAATTGTTACTCGCAGCTGTTAGCCATGGAGGTCTCGGGAAGGACATGGTAGATGCTATAGCAGTCAACCCTGACGTAGTTGCGAACCTGAACCAAGTCAGTACTGATATTGAACCTATTGAATAAACTTACGGAATTGCGAGTCTTTGACTAAACAACACTAACCTTGTTATCTAGTGCCTTTTTGCGTTTTGTCTCCTCTATGGACTATGCTCTACGCTGGCGAAGATAACCGTCCTCGCGGGATGCCGGCGCTTGTTCCCAACGAAAGCTATCAAAATTGGGACATGTGCACTAGGCACGACTTGTATCGGCTGGTTTGTTGCTATGGAGCTCGCCACCATCTTCCAGTGCAGACCGGTCACCAAGCGGTGGTATCCAACCCTCGAGGGCTGGTGCATTCAGAACTTCGCGCTGATTGCTGGGAAATCGATCTCGAACTGCGCGCTGGACCTGATCATCTTGATCCTCCCCATCCGCGAGATAATGCATCTCAACTTGACAACACGGGGGAAGATGGCGATGAGTTACCTTTTTGTTCTGGGCGGGTTGTAAGTGCATCCTTGGCCTATCTGGCAGACAAAACTAACAGCCTTTAGTGTGCTCGTTGCCAGTATATTTCCTTTGATCGAAATTACAGCCCCGTATTATAATGATAGCAGAACACGTAAGATATATGCCTCCATCCTAAGAGCGAATCAAGATACTGATAACATCACTTATAGAGCAAAGCCTCTTGCCATGGTTCGCGCTTACCATGGAAATCAACTTAGCCATACTCGGCATTTGCCTACCAACCTTAGGGCCTACGTATCGCCTAATACACGGTTACAGCAGAAGAGTGACGACAGGGCTACTATCCCGGGGGGTCTCCACAGGCAGCGAGGCCAAAGGCCCCAGGACAATGAACGGCATCATGACGATAGGGAGGACTTCGAATCGAGGACGAGGTTGTGCGTCGAAAGTAAACGAGAGGCATGGCGCGGTAGAGGGTTCGTTTGTGAGGCTCGATAATGCGGATTCCGACATCGAAGCACTCACGCCAAAGGGATACAACTACGAGCGACAGATAAAGATCAGGAGTGCCCGAGCAGGCGAGGGCATTCACGAGGAACCGATCCCACTAGATGCCATCGTGGTTAAGCGCGATATGTCCTGGACGGAAGGCCGGAAGATGTAACCTGGATGCTGTCCAGAAGATGGTCAAGCTGATCCTCGGTTCTATCTTTGTAGTTTCCGGGTTACTATAACTATGTACTTGCGTACGTGAAACTCTGTTAGCCTGTGAAGAAAAAAGAGAGTGTATTTGGTTTCTACCGAGGGATGAGCTCCTTAAACGTAAGATAGGAGTTCTAGTATGTTGGTCTACGCACCAGCAAAGCAAGTGAGTATCCTGTAGCCAAGTACCCTCTAGATCACATTTTCTGTGGTATGCAGGGATGCAATCATTCTATTTCTCGGAGCTGCCTTTGACATCTTGATGTATATCATCCCATAATACTACTCTACTACCGCTGCTCCGATGGTGCTTATCAAGTCAGTGAAGAAGAGGGTAGACACATTGGATTTGGGAAATATAGAAGCAGGTGGCTAATATTAGACTGATGATATGTAGTCGCTTGACAGATCTTCCTCGAAATACCCAGGCTGTCCACTACCAGTTTTAGTGTCTCTCGTCGGTCCGGTGGATCTCTGTCTCGTAGTGACAGTGGCCTCCGAGTAGTTCCATTCCAAACTTGGGCGCCGAAGACCATTTGTTAACAATGTACAGAGCTATTTCAACTTTCTGTTATCGTATCTTATTCTTAATCCACCACATGTGACGCAGAGCCTGTCATCTAGCACATGTCTGCACATACAAGGTAATACCGGATAAGAACACTCGAACAGTAACTAATCTCCCGGCACCCCCCTCTTTTTTTTTTTTTTTTTTTTTTTTTTTACAATTTGGTGAACTAAATGTGTCTCCCTAGTGCTAGTATAAAACTGATAGTATATGGCACACCTGAGCATCGTATAATACTCCTTACATACCTTGTGCACTTAACTATTCTGGCTTAGGTGCATATTAACTGGGCGGGCATAGGAGGTTTAGGAGGTGTATTTAAGGTGTTTCTGTTTTAACCTTAATGTTCCTTCGTTCGCGAAAGGTGGGCTACGGTTGACCAGAGCGCAATCTGTAAAAAAACTATTTTTCATGACTAGGTATACCCCAATGCACTAATTAAGTTGCAGCAACCAGCTGTTGTCAACTGTTGCACCTATTGTCAGCGATGAAATTCAGTATGCACCCGTTGTCAGCGATGAAATCTGGTAGGTCGGGTATGCCACTGTTGGCGATGGAATCTAGTGTTGTGGCCATGTCGGCGATGAAATTCAGTGTGCAGCCACTGTTGGCGATGGAATCTGGTAAGTCGGGTATGCCACTGTTGGCGATAAAATCTGGTGTTGCGGCCACTGTCGGCGATGAAATCTAGTGTTATAACTATGTTAATAATAAATATAAACTAGTAATTAGCTTTACTATTAATAAACTAGTAATTAACTTTATTATTAGTAAATTAATAAGTTAATTTTATTAATTAACTTTATTAATTAACTTTACTGTTACGGGATTAGCTTAGGGTTAACGGTATAGTTATTGCTATATAAGTCAGCAGGTCTAGGTAAGGGGCTATTACTAACTCCGCTATCGAAAACGCTAACTTTTGTACGGTCTGCATATATATAAGCTGGTTAGCGTTTATAAGTATTATTTTTTTTATAGTTAATTTAACTTTTTTTTAATATACGTAGTTTTTATACTTTAATTTTATAACATATTAATTATTTTTTATTTAATTTTTTTTTAATTTTTATACGTACTGTTATAAAATATTTTTTGCACTTATTATAACGAACTTTAAGTAGTTAAACGATTATTTATAGCAGCATATGCAGTTTATTGCATTTATTATTACGCTGCTTTTAAATGCTATTAGCAAATAAAAAAAACAGGTTTTTTTGCTTTTTAATAAATTTAACGGTAAAAATATTAAGTTTTAATTATTTTTAGTTTAAATAAAGTTATAAGTTAATAAAAAAATAATAAGTAATAATTATATAAAATTTTATTATATTTTTAAGTTTTTTATATTAAAATTTAAATAAAAAATTTTTAATTACGTTATAATTATAAAAAATAAAAAGTTATAAAATTTAAACAACTTTTTTATACAGTTAAAAGCGTATAAAAAATTAAACGTAATTTAGCGTATAAAATAAAAGCTATATGCTTTAAAATAATAACTGTTTAAAGCTATTATTGCTTTTATTTTTTATTTTAAAAAAGTTTTATTTTATGTTTTAACCGATTTATAATTAAATATTATAAAAATTAACTGTTTAATTTCGTATTTAAACGTAAAATAATAATAGCGTTTAAATAAGCAAATTAAATTTATAAAAGCGTATAAAAAGTTCGTGTTAAATTTATATATAATAATAAAGTAATTTATTTATTTTTTAATAAATTTTTACTTTTTAACTTTATATTGCTTTTAAATAAATAAAAGCAATTTAATAAATATGTTAATTAATATTATTAATATAGTGTTAATTAATTAAAAAACCGTATAAAAAAAAGCAAGCTATTATATAAAGTGCAAGTTAAAACGCTATTAATTAAATATATATTTAAAAACTGCATTTAAACTTATAAAAATTAAAGTTTACATAGTTTTTATTACTTTTATGCAATATTTTTTATAAAATAATAAATTAAATTTATTATAGTAATTAATTAAAATATAATAACTTTTTTTAAATAAATATAAACTTTAAGCATTAAAAACTTATATAAATAAATATTAAAAAGTATAACGGTTAATAAAAAAACTTAATAAGCAAATAATAATTATATAAAATATAAAACGTTTTTTAACGCTTATAAACAGTTATTACTAGCAGTTTATAATATTAATTACTTATAAAATAATAAATATTTAAATTAAAATATTATTAAAAAACGCACGTATAAATATTATATTAAATTATAAAAAAATATTAATTATAAATAAAAAATATTATTATAAAATTAGCTTAAAGTTAACAGTATAATTACTGCTATATAAGTTAATAAGTTTAAATAAAAAGTTATTATTAATTTTATTATTAAAAACGCTAGCTTTTATATAGTTTGCATGTATATAAGTTAGTTAGCGCTTATAAGTGCTATTTTTTTTTTGTAGTTAATTTAACTTTTTTTCGGTATACGTGGTTTTTGTACTTTAACCCTGTGACATTTACTAACTTATTAAGTTATTAGTGTTATTAATTACTAGTTTATTAATATTGCGAATATAACTGCAATATTAGATTTTATTGCCGACAGTAACTGTATATTAAATTTCATCGCCGACATGGCCACAACACTAGATTCCATCGCCAACAGTGGCATACCCGACCTACCAGATTTCATCGCTGACCTGGCCGCAACACCAGATTCCATCGCTGACAGTGGCCGCAACACCAGATTTTATTGCTGACAGGGGCTGCACTTGCAACACTAGATTCCATCGCTGACAGTGGCATACTGAATTTTATCGCCGACAATGGGTGCATACTGAATTTCGTCGCTGACAATAAGTGCAACAGTTGGCAACAGCTGGTAGTGGTTAAGGTAAAATAGTTTTTTAGGCGTAGGCCTAGTAAAAAAATAGTTTTTTTACAGATTGCGCTCTGGTCAACCGTAGTGGGCTCATAGTTGATGGGCGTATATATATATGGAGGGGTTTATGCGCTAGTAGGGCGGGTTGAGTTTACGGGAGATTCAATATGCGTTTAAAAGATGGTATTGGGTTAACTAGGTAGTATTCGGACTTACATTATGTACATATTTCGTGTAGAGGCTATGTAGATAGGCATACCTAAGTTTACACTAGAGGCGCTATATGTTATTAAAAGAAGGGGATAGGGTACCTAGGTTGCATGAGGTAAGTATCTATGCATACTATGTGTGTATGCATGTATGCGAGGTCATGGGCTGAATTGGTAGGTGAACAAAGAGGTGTGATCTTCATGCGTATTCCTCCCACAGCAACTCTGATATTTAATCGGATCAGAATAGATCTATTCGCACCGACGAACTTGATAGTTAGATAGGTAAGTCGATAGATTAAGCCCCGTGGATTTGGAACTCGTATCGGGGTGCAACGCTACGTTGGGGATGAATTTGTCATTATCTCCGTGCGTGGGTTTCTTTTTTTTCCTTTTTTGGAGTGAAAGGTATGGGGGATTTATATTATGTGGATGTAAGTGAAATTCGTGGAAGAGATTAGAAGGGGGGGGGATGCGGAGGGGAAGGATGATATGTTGCGGGAGATCTTTTTCACATGCCATCTTTCTGTCTACCTACTTTACTAAACACCTGTAGAATAAGAAAGCATGTGACGAGATAGAGAGAAAATAGTTACGATAATTGGATAGAAAATGGTTTTTGTCTGGAAGTGTAGATCCGATTCAGCTGTTATATGTGCAGGTATAGGTATGGTATGTATGCCGATCCTTGCGATGTTTTCTGACCTGTCACTCCATCTTTTCTTTTCCCACTTTCGATCTGACTGTATCTAAATGTAGTAGGACACATGACTAGAATAACCAGGTTATATACTCTAGTGTATGGCGACGTAAATCATCTTTTATAGATTCAGTGTGACACATGTAACTTGCGTACAGGTAGAACACTACTTGTACATGTATCACTTCTTAGCTACCTACATACGTTACAAGTTGAAACTAAACACACAACTGAACTAAGCGAATCCCTGCATATTTATGCAGGATCTTCTTTTCCCGCTGCATAAGTGACATGGTATGCTATGCAGACCGCGCACTCGAGAGAACAGCGGGATCTGCTTGCGTAATATCTTGTGCTTGGCCAGTGCTAGGTAGATCGTGGAAAGTCTACATACCGACTCAGTTCCCGGGCTACCTACATCAGCAATGCTACTATGGGGTAGATAGGTATAACAGTAACACGCTTCTAACGTTTGACCTCGACAAATTTGCTTCCATGTAAAACTAGGTAGGAGGGGGGGTAGGGCTTAGCGATGTGGCCTGTGTGTTATCGCATATCTGTATTCATATATGGGATAACTTGCTGTGTACTGGAGAGGAGTGTCCCGGTCTCTCTTATCCCGAGTGAGCACCATTTCCCGGTAGGTTCTTTCGGTTGAATATCTACCTAGGTATGGTAGAGATTATAATGTTTTTTTCTTGTGTGTCAGTAGATTGTGCGCGTGTGGGTTGCATTGTAGTAATATCTCCCGGACCAGAGTTATCCAAACCATGGTTCCCGTTCTCAGTGCACGCACATAATGATATATTAGGTAAGGCCCGTAAGGGGACGAGACTTGGATACCGGACTGGAATGGTGCCAGGGCCTTGCTAGACTCCACGTGTCAGCTCAAGATCCTCAGATGTCGTAGGTAGTATTTACATTTACATAGATAGGTAGCAGACCCATATGAGTCAGACGGGAACAGGATTAGATATACCTATGGGACGCATGGGATTACAATTGTTACCTACGCTTAGGATAGGTACGGAACAAATTAAACCATGCCAGACAGTGCCTTACATATGAAGTAGGTCGGCATACAATGCTTGGCTAGTGTCTCAATATTCCAGCAACTGAGGGCTTTATTTGCCCATATGGGTAAACTGTTCATACGCACATCACGATCCTCTCTCTCTCTCTCTCTCTCTGCCTACCTAGCTTACACATACAGATATTTTGATAGTAGCACGTCGCTAAGTTTCTGTTCTTGCCCCTCATATCATACAT
This sequence comes from Biscogniauxia sp. FL1348, assembly GCA_022544895.1. Lineage (NCBI taxonomy): Eukaryota > Fungi > Ascomycota > Sordariomycetes > Xylariales > Xylariaceae > Biscogniauxia > Biscogniauxia sp. FL1348. The sequence goes on from JAJNNV010000091.1 coordinate 7,896, forward strand.
GATTGCCCGCTCAATAGAACTGTACATTAATTTACCTAGTCATTCAGCTGCAGGATATCTCGCAGTTGATCTAGGCTCTCTTCGTGATCTAGATTGGAGAGAATACGACTCTAACATACCAACAATTCCATTTCATACAAGATTTAACTGACCTGTCATTTGTTCCAATCTCTAGGGACCTACATGTTGAAGGCACATGGACAACATTGTAATATCAACGTTTTCTTCTGCCGACCCCTAATATGCGTCTAGTCTGGGTTAGGGCAAATTAACTCTCCCCCTTACATACGGTGGCGTTGCGCGCGGCCACCCGGATCGCTGACGTCCCGAGTCGTGGCGCCCACATGGACCCGTTGATTAAATGCTGATTATTGATATTCATCGTCTACTCTATTGCTTGCTAAATAAATTTAGCTCTGCTGCCCCAACCTAGCGGGATGTCACCAAACGTCATGTGGATCGGATCCCCAAGTTCCTGCTGCGCAAGCGGCAGGCTTGTCGACACGCCATGTCTCGATTCTCCATGTAGGGAAGATATAACTGGCTACATAGATGAATAGCTTGTAAATGTAAAGCACCTCTGCTAACTCGTCACCTACGCACGGGGTCTAGCAAATACCAGAGTTCCAATCCCATCTTTGCAATTTATAAAAAGAAAAGACAAAAAAAAAGCAGCCCAACCCCTTACCACCTGGCGCTTACGTAGTTATATACAAACGTAAAAACTCTATGTCCCCTCTTTCCCGTCCCTAGATCCAGGTTCCCAGGTAATCTCACATATCGACTAGCTTATACTAAGGTTTCGACCTGACGGGAGCAGCAACTTTCCTATATAACATCCGTGCACGACGACTGGAGACGCAGAGAGTGACCTGTTTTGCGTATGTGTGTAGCACAGGGCGCGTGTCACTAACGCTTCTGCATCCATAGACAGTGATTGGAGCTATAGAAGGGGAGGGAGAACCGCTCTTTGCCCTCGGCTATTTCCCATCACCGTCCTACATATCTGCATAGTTTTCCATCTAAGCGAGAAAAAGGCCAAAGGTATGGAGAGAAAGACTGGTCTCACAACCTAACTATTTCTTCTTTTCGCCCTCTTACTCTCTTACCTTGGGAAGAGTAATAATCGGAACGGAAACAGGAACGATCTCGACTTGGAACCCCGTTGGAGAAAAAGATCTGCTGGGTTTTGTATAAGCGCATTTGTGTATGCTGTGCCCTGCCCGTGCTACCGAGCTGCCTTGCAAGTCATCATCAACCTAGTGTCTGTCTGCATTGTTCCGGCAGCCGGCACAGATCTACCCTTTGTTTCATCGCCACCCTACATACATAGCTCGCATGTGTGTTGCCTCCCCGCATACCTGCCACGCCGCTCGTCCTTCCCCAGTGGAGTGAAATATAGCCGGTAGGTATTATTATTATACCTGTCGCTACCAGTCCCGCGGGGTCTAGCTACAACGAAGGTCGACAAAAGCTGGCCAAGGGTCTGTGAGGCGGTATACAAAGAAGCAGGGAACGGAAGAGTGGAAGGGTGAAATCCACGCCCGATATTACCATGAGCTCCGTCACGATGGCGGCGACGACGTTATTGCGTCCGCAGAACTGGCCGACCAGCGTCTGGGTCTTGCTTCTCGCGACCTTGTTCACCGGCTTCTTCCAAGTCTTCTGGCGACCGAGCCTACCAAAGAATGCACCCAACGTACGTTGCCTGAGATCTTTATCCCCCCCCATCTATTATCCATTCGCATAATTTTAAAGGTAATGGCGGCGTGCACACCCTGGCAGCAACCAATAAGATAATGGGGAGAAGAGACGTTCTTCATTCAGGAAGACACTTTCCCCCCCTGAAATCTTACCCACTCCACCTCAGCGAAGGATGATGGAATGAAGATGATTCTTGCCTTTTCATAGAAGAAAATCGGTAGCACTAACTGTCACAGTGGTTCAAGACGGGCGACTGGCCCATTCTTGGCGCCTTATGCTTCTACAAGACACGCGGCGACTGGTTTAAGGAAGGATTGAAGCATTCCCCGACGGGCAATTTCAGCTTCTACATCGGAAAGAAGCAGATCATCGGGATGTCCGGTCCTGAGGGCCGCAAGACCTTCTACGAAAACAGGGAATTGAACTTCACTGAAGGGTGAGATGCTTGTTGTTTCGTCCATCCCCCCCCTTTCCTTCTTTTCGCGGCGCTCGATGTGACTTTTCGAGGACGTGCTGCCTCTGTCCGTGGTCTATTTCGCCCATCGTCATCCTATATGCATTAGGGCGGAGAGAAAAAGAGGAAAAAAAAAAAGAAACCGGCGTATCGAGGATATAGATACAGCCACGATAATCATCGTGTAAAGTTCATTTTGACTGACGTATACCCGTCTCTTCCCTCTAGCTTCGCCGAGCTCCTCACCGGTCAGCCCGCCGCCACAGCCGAGGCCGAAAACTTTGCCCAGATATTCTCCAAGGCGCTCGTGCCGATGATGCGAAAGGAGAACCTAAGCCGGAATCTCGTGACGCTGTGCAGCGATGCGCGGCGCGCGTGCGAGGGTCTCGCGGGCGCCTCCTCCGCGGCCTGGGCGGTCACGAACCCGTTCGACAGCCTCTACGGCATCGTGTACCAGCTGACGATGCGGACCGTGGGTGCGGAAGAGATCGCGAACGACCCGGCGCTGCTGCGCTCCACGCTAGCGATCTTTGAGGGCTTCGAGGGCTCCGAGTCCATCGCCCACGTCGTGTTCCCCTGGCTGCCGACCCCCAAGCATTTGATCCGTATCTATAACGGTGCGCGTCTGGCTATGGTGTTCCAGCGCATCGTCGAGAAGCGCCGCACGACGGGTAAGAGGAGGGAGGACTCGCTGCAAAACTTGATCGACCAGGGGCTGGGAATCAAGGATATCGTCGCGGTATGTTATTCTGGATGCCCCACAAGCTGCCCCCCTCTCCCCCCCCTTTTTTAGAAGTTCTTTTGCTTGCTAACGCACCCTATCACCAGTTCGTAATTGGTGCGCTCTACGCCGGCCAGCTCAACAGCGGCATCAACGCAGCCTGGCTGCACCTATATCTGGCGCAGAGCCCGGAGTGGCTCGCGCGGGTACGCGGCGAGATTGACGGCGTGGTGGCAAGGCACCGGCGGTCGGCGGCACAGTCGGCGGCCGATGTGCTCGATACGTTGCCCATCGACGCATGGGAGACCGAGTTCCCGCTGATCGACCTATGCCTCCGCGAGTCAATCCGCCTGTCCATGCCGGGCGCGGCCTTCCGCAAGAACATATCTGGCCACGACATCCCCATTGGGTCTACCGGCGAGGTCATCCCCAACGGCGCCTTCGCCGCCTTCCTCGTCGACGACGTGATGCTGAACTCGGAGTGGTACACTGACCCGACCCGCTTCGACCCCGGACGCTACCTCGAGGACCGCGCCGAGGATAAGAAGGTCCCGCATGCGTATGTGGGATGGGGTTCAGGACGACATCCATGCTGTGAGTTAACCCTCCCCCACCTCCCTCTCTTTCTCCCCCCAAGTCGTTCGTTTTCTTCTCCCTAAGTGGGAGAAGAAATCGCGTGATTGGAGATTCGTACGAGTGGTTAACACAGGGAATAACCCCTGTCGTGAATAGTGGGTATGAGATTCGCGAGACTCGAAATGGCGCTTATCGCGGCGTACTTCATGGCCATGTTCGACTTCGAGCTGTCAGACCGCGACGGAAATCCCCCCACCGAGGCGCCTGAACCAGTGAGCCGGAATTTCCACTCGGCGAAGAAGCCGCCGCATCCTATATACCTACGTTATAGGCCGAGAACACAAGGATAATGTGGATGGAAGGGGGGGGTTGAACATGCTTTGTACGAAGATGTCGACCTTGTGGAACAGATCAGGAGGAGAAACTTTGTGGGCCAAAGAAGCTCGTCGTCAACGTCGGTGAGAGCAATGAAGAATTCATGCGAACTCGGTACATATGATATGTCACATACGTGCAGGATCTGATAGGTGTATAATTAGGATAGGAATTGTGTGCGTTATTCCAATAGTGCTACTGTGGCTGGCCTACTTTGCTTTTTCCAAGAGGGGAACCTGGTCTTCGAGATCCGAAGTCCTTGAACGATCCCCTTCATACACATCTCTGAAACATTACTATATTATCTCCGAGGATGCATTCTCGTCGGCCTAGGCTGCAGCAACAAAACCAAAAGCTGAATGTACTAGAATATTCCTAAGATAACGTGATTGGTATACCAAACGAACCCCCTGCTAAAAAAAGGGGGGGGAAGGGGGGTCAAAAGGGGAAAGGAATAACCTTAGAAGAATCGAAAAACAAGTAAGTGCCTATACCAACACCAATAGTCATCTCAGAACAAACTATATACCAAGGGAATGCTATATTTTACAGTAAATTCCATCTGTATCATGAAGCTAGACTAGGTGTATAGAAAAGTGTCGAACTTTGAAAAATATGAATTCATATGTCTTAGTCACTAAACTATTTTACCATCTTGACTATAAGCTCATCACCTCACGACACGCTTCGATTTAGTATTCTACAGAAGCCAGGTTACTATTGGGGATGATACGAAGCCTCTTTTCCTATTCTACATGATCTGACCGGAAATTGCGTAGCCTTATGGTCATAAATCCGAGATATACATAGGCAGGCTGTGGTAAAAAGAAAAAAAACCTACATCACCACCACCTTTTGATAACTTACAATAGTCTAATGTCACATACGCAAAATGGAAAAAATAATTCACAAGAGAAGAAGTAGAGCTAAATTTACCAGAAGTTAGGTAAAATATCAGAAAGTGTCTATATCATATGTTATTGCGCTGGCTATTACTAGTAGAATCGAGGACGTTACCGGCTGGGTGGATGGTGTGAATATAACCTGTTTTCCGACGTCCGCCTCAACTGCATTTATCCCGCCTTCGAAGCTCAGCTGCTGACGGCTTGGCCACTTGAATACATACAGCGTGCTGAAGTTGGGTGTACCAAATATTTTGGTGGCACCGGATTGCTTCATCTAGTCACATTGGGTGTCATGTACATTTAGGTTGTACTTATGATACTTGCTCTTTGCGAAATCGGTTAATATTCGGGGTATACTTCTATTTCTGTGGCTATGTTTACGTAGTGGAGGGTGGCATGTCATGATATTTGGCTGACGGGGTAGGACGCCGTGTATCTAGCAAAAACACAGCCCACTCGGAACATGTCACTTGACGATAACAATTCGTACTTCGTGACTTTCACGTAAGAGGAAACGATCTTTTCCGCCAAAACAAAAAAAAAAACGCTAGATGATGCAGATATTCGGAAATATCTTATCTGAATGGAGTCCATGTTGGAAGTGACTACTGCTCTTGAAACCAGGCTCGATAACTCCCAGGTAGTGAACGAGGCTGGCAAGCTATTCATCCCCGACGGGACACTGGAGCAGATACTAGATGAAAATACCGTCTGTCGCGCTCTATCAGAACTGTCCGTTTTTCATGATGAGGTTCCAGGGGGGCCTGAACAATACGCGCGCAAGATTTGCAGCCCAGAATCCCCTTTTCGCAAGATATTGGCTCTGCTTCTTTTAGCCGGCATTTCGGACACGATTATAATATTCGTGGACCTTGGCATCAATGATCTGGCTCTTCCCATGCCAGACCCAAGACTGATCCTGTCATATGATCCTTCGGACTCTTGCAATAATAAGCAAGAAGATAATTGGAACAAGTGGAAATTGCTAGCCGAGTCATGGGTGAAGCGCTCTTTTCTGCGTAATATCTATATGAGGCAATGGTGCTTATTAGCACCTTCTTTCAGCAGGCAAAGCAGTATCTCCCATTACGAATTTACCCCTGATCATATTCTACCCTTTCTCCAGAATGGTGGTATAGCACCTAGCAATTCCGAGTTGTCAAATTCTTCGAACGGGTCAGTCAGACATGGATCCTTCAGCCAAGTCCGGAGGGTGAAGATCCACCCGAATCATTACGATTTTGGCGACTACGGGGCAAGTCAGAAGAAAGATATTCCAAGCTGAGGAAACCTGCTAACTAATTGACCCAGGTCTGGAATCCAGACCACCAGTTTGCGGTAAAGAGACTACTGGCGCACGATTATGAAAAGTTTACCGAGGAGATTGAGGTGTTCAAACGTCACTGGAGATGTCATATCCAGATAGTCCCGCTTCTGGCAACGTACGAGGTCAGGGAAACGGTTACCGATGACCCTATCATAAGCTATTGCTTGGTCTTCCCCTGGGCGGCGGGCGATATGCAGTGGTTCTGGGAAGCGAACGAAGAGCTTGTCCGAGACCAGAAAATCACCCCATGGATCGCCCGAGAATGCTATGAAATCACTCGGGCCCTCTCACACATCCACGAGGGTCTTTGCCATCCGGCGGACTCGGCAGGTTCTTTCGGGAGACACGGAGACATAAAACCGTCCAACATTCTCTGGTATCCGAGCGCGCCTGGAGTAGAGGCTGGCGACCTTGGGAAGTTGGTCCTCGCGGATTTTGGGTTGACTGACTTCCACCGCGCTGCTTCGAGAACAAATTCGGGCACAGACAGTTGTCCCCGGTCCGTTACCTACCGGGCCCCAGAGTTCGATACAACGAAAGTGATATCGCGGGCCATCGACGTCTGGGCTCTAGGGTGCACCTTTCTGGAGCTAATCACTTGGTTCATAAAAGGAAACCAAGCGGTTCGCGAAGAGTTCCCAGTATATCGTTCTGAGCTCGACATGTACGGCATTCACGCCGATATATTCTTCAGGATCCAACAGCGTGATGGCCAGCCGGACGTTCTTGTCAAGCCGCAGGTCACGGCTTGGACCAACCAGCTTTGTGAAGATAGGGGGTGTAGCCGATATCTGAAAGACTTTCTGAGCATTATCCGGTGCGAGATGCTTGTTGTTGACCGTCGCCAAAGACAAACGGCCGCTGAGATATCTCGAAAACTTGAAGCCTTATACCTGCGATGCGTGAGTGATGTTGACTACTGTCAGGCGCCAGAAATTTCACATGACCTACACTCTGCTACAGAAAAGCCTCCCACTTCAGGGGCAAAGGGGGAAACTAGCCCAAAGAAGGGAAGACTTGGGACCTCCCTAAGGAACATGTTCCGCCCACGTTCGCAGCATATGGATAGTAGTGAGCAATAACAACGAAGAGCTCTAATTTCATTATAGTGTACATTATCACATGTTCTCTAGTATTAGAGAGTAATATTTCGTGCGTACGTAGCAGTGTCATCCAACGTTTCCACGTATATTATCAATTTTGCAGGTCCACAGATAGGGACAAATTATAATCAACAACAGCAAAACACCTTCGCCAGAACGCCTTGTAGTGTGTCGCTAACATTTTCTCCGTTAGCCATTATTTGTTTGAAGGTCTTATGTTGGCTGCAAACATATGCATTATTCTCGAAAGAAGCAGCGCTTTCGCCCAGCCGTGTTTCGCCCGTTCTTCACTTTCGGCTTGGGTCGTGGGGTTTCCGTTCGATGCCTCGGTGGTTTCTTTCCCAGGCGCAGCGACAACAACAGGCTTGGTGTTCTGGATCGGTTCGCCGGCGGCTTCCTTCATATTTCGTTTAAAATGGATTGATGGGGACCTGTGCCTTGCTGATGAGGATCTCGCGGAGAATCTTGCCGACAATGCTTTGATTTCTTTCACTTGGTCCTATTATTGCATTAGCTACAATACCATTAAAAAACCCCCGAATTTGGTCATACTAAAGGAGACCTACCGGAGTAAGCTGCTTAGTAGTATTTACTATATATTTGTCGTCCTGGGACTATAGGTGTATTTAGGAGTTAGTCGATGCGTTGATATTTTAATTCGGCGTAGAGGGGTTGCAAGGGCTAGGGGATTATCCTTCGTACCAATAGTTGATATTCGTCGGCTTTGAACTGGGTTTGGAGGTATCTTAACAATTTTGATGCCTTAATATACCTGTCATTGACTGGGAACCGATACCAGCGTTCAGATCCCATCGTAGCAACGGTTTTTTTCGGCTGGGTGTCTAGTGTGGGATATGGGTTAGATATTCAGTAAGAAGGACGAAGAAGATGGTCAAGGATGTGTGCATCAGCAAAGGGAATTTAAGTCGATATGGGAAGGGGGGTCAGGGTTTGCCACGTATTATATAGGTACGTACATACCTGGACAATTACTGCTGGTTGATAGGTCAGTTGCTTCTGTACGCACGTAACCAATGTAAGATTAGACAGTCATGATGTATTCAACAAACCAGCCTGTTTCCTACGTGGACTAAAAAGCAGCGAAAGCCACGTCCAGCCTGTATGGCGTTTTGGCATATTTGTGGAAGCCGAATTGTTCAATTTTGTCCAGTGAACATACTACATTTGTAAATACTTACCTTCATGGGCAAGGCGGAATATCAATGTATACACAAGATACATCCGTGTGGATGAACTAGCTATAATAGTGGTCAGCAGCCACCCGCACGTTACGGACCAACTGTTTGTTCTTAAGCCTGTGTGGTCTCACGGTCACTGACTACTGTAACGTGTACAGGCTTGTCAAAAATGAATATTACACTTTATCCCGTGATTCAAGTACGGCCTTTACTCAAGTAGCACCGTGAACCAATCCAGCCTCCCTGATATACCTATCTCGTGTCATTCGTACTCTCACCCCCCTTCCCACCCCCTCCTTGTCTAGATGCTCTGAGCAACACACCCCAAGGTCACATAACCGGCAAGATGTCATACAACCCTCAGCCTGCTTCTTCGAACTCCCCTAGCCCAATAGACTTCCGAGTCACTCATGCAAGATTCCAACACCACAAACTTCAGCTGGTTCGAGGTGAGGATAAGGTGAATATAGTGTAGTATTTGTTTGGATGTGGAACGAGACATATTACCTCTCCAATTGCGGGGTGCGATTAATATAAGTAGGTAGTTACATACCAATGTGTCTCGAGGTGGCATTGTTTGCATTAGAACATAGCCTCCACGACAAACCAATATCAATATGGACTGGCTTTCTGATTCCGACCCGTTTATAGCTCCTAACAATTTTGATTTATTTGACTATGAATTCAGAGTCCGCAATATAGGACAGGTATGCACGGTAATCCAGAACTTGGGGCTGAATCCGGTGGGTAAAGTAGCAATACCTCCGTCACCAACCAATGCTAATCTTGAGAGTAGGATGAAGATGCCACGAAACTTGCTTTGAACGACAGCCAATGTTGGCAGAGATGGATGGAGGTAATTATGCGCCTTCATCAGAATTCAATCCAGTACCCGATCCTATTTTATACTAATAGGTACCTAATAAACATTTATTACCGGCCAGAGCTTCCCCATGTTCGTTTGGGATGCCAACCAGAGGAACTTCACCATCGCCGACCTGCCTGAAGATAGGTTTTCAATACTGTATGCACTTGGTCCTCCCATTTTCTAACTAGTCAAATTTCTACATACACGAAACTTATACGTGTCGAAATAATGTAGTTGTGTTCCCCAGGCGGAACAAATCAGACTCGAGAATGGGTATCAGCGTTCCGCCTATACAGATCTTCCCTTGGACGAAGTTTCATGGGACTATTGGCAGAAGGTAGCTAGGGCATTTCACCTACCAGGCCATTTCCCCAAGCTCGCAATGAGAAAACAAACGTCTGCAACTTGCATAGCGCGCACAATCTACTTTAGTGGAGATCAAGAGAAGCTTTGGATGCATACTGCTGTAACAAATCCGGACTTCGACGAGGGCTCGTTTGCTATGGCTGCAACTCATTTCGAGAAGAAGAATCTAACGCTTGCTGTCATGTTCGGCTGCTCGGACGACCAGATTATGAGGATCCAAGGGCTCGTAAACACTTCAGAGGGCGCGAAAAAACATCCTCTGCTCATGCTGGGTATCTATGCCGAGTTGCAGCTAGATCGCCTGGTTGCCATGGTTGAAAAGAGTTACAAGGAATACGAAAAACTTGTGGAAGACCTAGAGCGCCAATTGGCTGGGGACGTGGAGGAAAGAAACCCCTTCAGCTGGAAAACGATTAGGGAGGTCAGATTAACCCGAGAGGCTGGCAAGAAAGTTGAGGCAGAGGTCGAGACAACGAAGCTCCAATTATCCAAGGCATGTTCTTCAGCTCTGCAGACACTTGAGTCCCTCAATGACAGTGCTTCAACGGAAACGGCAGCGACAACAGAAGCCGAAACAACAAACATATTCTCAGAGCGCTTTAATGATATAGCTACGAGGCTTGATGGCCTCAGTGCTAGATGCCGAAACATTGTCGAGGGTATCACCTTTACCACGGAAATAGTAAGTTATTCTCTTATCAATGTAACCCACCGCCAGTTCCCCCGTCGTATAGGTTTCTCTAACTCGTAGACTTTTTAGATAACTAGTGAACTCTCTAGACAAGACAGCCAGACCAGCACTGCTAATTCAAAGTTCGCAACTGGAATCTCCCTAGTAGCTATGATCTATCTTCCCCTGACGACAATGGCAGTAAGTTCCTCGCAGTATATCTTCCCGTATCATGTCTTAACAGAAATATAACAGACCATCTTCGCTATGCCAATTTTTCAATGGTCCAACGACTGGAGAGACTGGCGATACCTACCAGTAGACGATGGGAATGGATCGTCTACCACTTCTGACCCCTCAAGCCCTAACGACACAATGTCACCACCAGTGGTCTCTGGCTATGTCTGGATCTATCTCTCGATTTCTATAGGCTTGACCCTCATCACCTATTTCGGCTTCAGATTCTATATACGATACCGAGACCGCGTGAAGGGATCGCCGGTGTGCGGCCTTGAAATATTGGTGCGGCGAATGATAGGGCGGCATATCCCTGGAACTCCAGAGTCTGGAAATCAATATCATGATATGGCATAAGACAGAAAGAGAGTCGAATAAGAATAGGGTCGTGACAAGGCATGAATGTCTTTATAACCCTTATACTACAAATCCGGTCTTGTGGGAGGAAGGGTATTGTTAGAAGAGAAATTTTGCGCATGGCTATTAGTGAATAAGAACAACAGGATCCTAAAGGGTATTTAGAGACCTCATTTGAGTGCTGATAGGAGAGGGGATGGGGGAAATCTCCTGAGCACGTTCACGTACAGCTGTAATGGACGTGATACTCATTACGCGGTGGATTTTTACGGATGGAATAATCCTTTGCGGATTTAAGCACATTGATATCCCACGTTCAATTTCACATTGAGTAAAATAGGTGATTAGCAACCAATATAACCATATATTAGGTAAATATGGGATAACGCCCTTTTGACTTGGTTTTTTTTTAATAATATTATTATAGCATATAACAGGTCTTGGTAGCAACATGAAGATAAAGCGAACGCTAGCAATTAGACCATAAGTAGGTATACAGGTCTGTATACAACATAATACAACATCATGGAGTAGCCACTATATACCTAGATAGATATGACGGCCTTCATACCGTGATTAATACACATACAAATGGGTTCCACCATCATGTATACGGGACCGACATGAAGATCTGTTGGATCACTGAGGGACTTTACGAACTAGCAATAGCCAAGTCACGGGGGAACTGCAATCATGATCAAGTAAACTGCAAAATAGTATCTACGTTACGAGAAACCATCACAGAAATACGGTAACTTTTTTTTTCGTTTGCTTGATTCCATAGCTAAAACCAGAGAGAGCATGGGCGGGATCACGATTAAGTCAACCCCTTTGACTGTACAGGGCATTCCCCCTCCTTAGATGACAAGTCCATGGATCTAGAAGTCAACTACCTACTCAACTAGATCAGGAAACTGATCAACTAATTCGGATATCTTTCCCTCATTAGTACGGTCAAGTTGACCCGTACCCTCGGCATAGCTTGTGCAATCCACGTGGTTGTTAATGATGGTGTAGTTGCCGTAATAGCAATTACCAGTTGACCTCCATTTTTTGGGTGGTTTTGTCTTCGTCCTCTGACTGTCCCTGAGTAGGGTTATATTCCTGCGCGCCTTGGGGTTGCTGTTGTTCTTCGCCGGGGCCTCGGTTCTACCACTGGCTGTCCTTGGCTTCCGTAGCACCCCATTCACCAGCCGGAGCATTGGCCGTAGCGCCGGCCCACTCATCAGCCTGTCCGTCCCAGCCGGTAGTCTGGGCAGCGAAACCGGCAGGGGCAGCTTCCCATTCGCCACCAGCAGCAGCGAAGGTACCGGTCTCAATGGCCTGAGCACCAACCTCCTCAGCGGAAGGCAGCTTCTCCTCCTCGACCTTCTCCTCAGCCTCGGCTTCAGGGTCACGGTCTGTAAGGCAGTTTGTTAGTTTACATGCACGGGCTCGAGGGGGGAATGCAGGGTCCACATACAGAAGTACAGATCAACCATGACGTCCCAGGGGATGTCACGGCTGGCGATGGTACCACGGATACGGAGGACCTCGCGGGCCAGCATCCACCAGACGGCACCGATGGCGTGGCGACCCTTGTTGTTGGTGGGGATGGCAACGTCGACGTACTCGGTGGGAGAGTCGGTATCGGTCAGGGCAATGACGGGGATGTTGACGTAGGAAGCCTCCTTGATGGCCTGGGCATCGGTGCGGGGGTCGGTGACGATGATCAGACGGGGCTCCTTGAAGGAGCGGGTGATGTAGTTGGTGAAGGAACCGGGGGTGAAACGACCGGCAATGGCTACAGCGCCGGTGTGGGCGGCGAACTTGAGGACGGCACGCTGGCCGTAGGGACGGGCAGAGATGACACAGATGTCGGCGGGGTTGTCGACGGCGGCGATGATGCGGGCGGCGAGGACGATCTTCTCCCTGTGGGCTGTCAGTTTGGGTCTCGTGCGTCCCCAATGGAAGGGTCACGTACCAGGTCTTGCCGACGTTGATGACATTGACACCATCAGCTCTGGTCTTCCAGAGATAGGGCTCCATGTGAACCTGCAGGTTCTTGGAGCCGAGATGGCATTGCGCGGCCAGGAGGGTCTCGATGTCCTGGGACGTCGCGTGCATGCAAGCAGGGAGGTTTGCGGGCGCCATCTTGAGTGGAAGCTTGCGCTGTGGGTGAGGGAGAGAGTGAGGGAGAGAGTGAAGTTGAGGAATTGCTTTGCGCGAACGTCGAGTGAGGTTGCAGAGAGAAGGGGAAGAAAAAAGTTCGCGATGATTTTCAACCAGAGAATAAAAATAACTTGTGGGCAGCTTTTTCGCCTAAGGGCCCCTACCTAGGTACTGTAGGTGGTACATCGAAAACCTTAGCACCCACTAAAACCCTGCAAGCCATCAAGGATCCATGCTATGAGGCTAACACATGGTCCGTGCATAAGTACATATGTACTTAGTAGTATGTAAGTTAGCTCATGAACCTGACAAGCTCTACAGCTGACAATTGGTGAAACGGTCCGTCAAGTGAAACAACGCTACCTAGGTAGGTCAGAAACTTTTGATCCAATCACTATACCTAGGTAGTACCTAAGTACTTACTAACCTTCAACACTTCAATTAGCTAGCCACCTTGACGGCGGGACCTTGTTCTGCGAAATTTCACCAAGCCGCCAGAGCTCCCAACCTGCGAGTTACCAAGTTGGCTCTGGCTTCGTCCACCACAACCCCAATCCCAACATGCCGCCCCGAATACCAGGCGTACAGCGCCTCGGTACCTTCTCAAGTAAGCCAAATCGCCATTCCCATTGATACCCTTTCCCTCCCAATTCCCGTTCCTAGCAGTCCCGTTAATTTGGAACCAACCCTCCCCCTCCTCCCTTCCACCTCCGCAGTATGTCTCCGTCCCGCCGTCAAGCCACCCGCTACCACGCTCGCGCCCTCGCTGCTCCCCATCACCCAGACGGCCTCGATGACGCAGAAGGAGAAGAAGCGGCTCGCGAAGCAGGACCCGTACCGGTGGGCCCAGATCCAGCAGCGTAAGGCGGCGCACCTGAAGATCCGGGAGCGGATCGAGGCGGAGCGGGCGTCCAAGCTGGGCGACCCGATCCGGGGGTTCACGACGCCGTTTGTCGAGTCGTTCGACTCGGCCGGGCAGACGCCCGCGTCGAGCCCCGTGGTCGACAGCAACGGCCACACGGTGGTGCCCGCGCACGAGCTGCCCACGTCGCCGCACATCCTGAACTACCTGATCCGCCGCGACGAGCTCGAGGCCGCGGTCGAGAACGCGCGCCAGCTGACCGAGCCGTTGCCCTCGGCCGCCGACGACGCCGACCCCGACAAGCTGGAGCGCGAGCGCGCCGCCCACGCCGCCCAGCACGCCAAGGCCGTCGAGGTCCTGCGCCGCATCACCCACCTCGACCAGGGCTCGGCCGCCGACCGGCGCCACGCCAACATCCAGCGCTGCATCGAGACCTTCGGCCGGCACAAGACGGACGGCCTCCTCCGGCCCAAGCCGCTCTCGCGCGGCCAGGTGGCCGAGGAGAAGCCCGTGCGCGGCGGCCCCGACACGGGCAGCAGCGAGGTGCAGATCGCCATCCTGACGGCCAAGATCCGGACCGCCGCCAACCAGCTCGAGAAGAACCGGGGGTACAAGGACAAGGTCGGCAAGCGGGACCTGCGGCTCATGGTGCACAAGCGCCAGAAGCTCCTGAGGTACATGCACCGCAAGGAGAGGGGAAGCGAGAGGTGGAAGCACATGGTCGAGACGCTAGGCTTGAGCGAGGCCACTTGGAAGGGTCAGATCACCGTGTAGATATAGGGGAAAAAGAAAGCAGCCATGGATGACGATGTACGAAGTGTATCATAAGCCCCACCCGCAAAGCATACATACTTAACGAAGAAAAAAAAAACAAGCAGAAAATACGGGTCAACACAAAACCAAAAAGGAGAAATGGATCTACCTGTATTGTCATCTGCCGTGTAGTGTAATATACAACGCCCAGCCACCTTATGAGAGAGGAATAAGCCTAACTTCTTTTTTCTTTTCTTTCTTGCCTTCTTTCTTCTCTCCTTTTCAACCCGTCAGTAAACCCCCCCTCCCCCCGTCTTTTCTCCCACTTCCATTCCTCTTCTCTTCTCTTCTCTGTCTTCTTCCCCTTTTTTTCTATCTACGATAACGCATGAAGAAGCTTTCTTTTTACCTAGGCGCCACCTTTGTTTCTGTCCCGTCTGTTCTGTCGTGTCACCGTGAATCGCAAACTTGGAATGACAGGTGGAGGAAGAAGACAATGAAACATAAAAATTGAAAAATGCTGCTGCCCCCTACCAAAAATGATAATATAAGATAAACGATAAAAAACATCCTTTGGTATCCCCAAAATCCATTAATGCTACAGAAATCGAACAAGACAGGAAAAAAAGAGAAACATAATACGGGTTTCAAACAATCAGAATACACTGATGTAGTTGCCAATCCTCTCCTTCTGGTTCTGGGCTATGCACTCGGCAATCCACGTGATGTTGCGAATTTCCTAATCGCCGTTAGCTTTGTTTTATTTTCGGGGTTCTTTTGGTTTGTGCAAGAGGAATCCAGTAATTATACACGCACATATATATACGTAGTATAAAGAGAAGAGGAGCAGATTAGGGTGGGGGATTATTTACGTACTTGCTCTCTTAGCTTCACCCACGCGTACACGATGGCGTAGGTGAACTGCCTCGTGAAGGCGCTCTTGGAGATCTCCATCTCCTTCTGGTAGAACATGTCCTCCAGGCTCCTCTCGTTGCCGCCCGAGCCGCCGGCCATGTTGCCGGGGCCCGAGGGCCCGCCGCCGAGGCCGGCCGCGTCGAAGAAGCCCTTGTAGTCCGAGACGCCGTCGACGGCCAGGCGCACACCCTCGAAGTCGTCGGATCGCGACAGCATCAGCGTGCCCTCGGGGTACAGCCGGCCGAAGCTCGGGTACAGCTTCTTGCGGTCGTCCTTGCTCAGGGTGGTGCCGAACGAATTGAGCGTGATGTTGATGGCGCGGCGGTCGGCCTCAAACTCGAGGATCTCGCTCATGACCTCGGCGGTGGGGGTGCCGGCCATGTCGGGGTGGCTGTTCACGAAGCTGTAGAAGTCTTCGAGGTAGTTCTTGTACAGCGTGTTGCGCACGATCTCGATGTTCAGCTCGTCCAGGTCTTGGTGGCTTAGGCTGCCCTTAAAGTAGGGGGCCAGCGGCGTCTCGATCAGCACGCTGTTGTACAGCTCCTCGATGTTGGTGGCGACGCAGAGGACGGGCATGGTCTCGAACCAGCCGAGCGGGTGGCAGCGCTCCAGCAGCTCGCGCGTGTCCCGCTCGTGCAGGGTGCCGGTGATGAGCAGCGCCACGTTGTCGATCATGTAGCCGTACGTCAGGTAGTCGAGGAACTGGGCGAGGGAGCCGACGGCGTTGGCGCGCACGTAGCGGAACTCGGACACGAGCTTGTCGGTGGTTTTGGCCGCGAGACTGGACGTGGACGGGTTCGGGGGCAGGGAGCCGAGGAAGTCGCCGTAAGCAGGGCCGAGCTGGAGCTTGAGGTCTATATGCTCCTTTGTTAGTTCCCATCTCTAATCTCTACTTTGTCTCTCAAGGTCTGAGGGGGGGGCATGCATACCATCGATGGTCTCGCATTGCGTCAGGTTGGAATAATTGGCACCGGTCAGGAGGCCGTTTCGATATCCCCGGACGATGCCCTCAATGTAGCTGTTCGTCGTTGTTGTTGATTGACTGTTAGCAATGGAACAAACAAATAAATAGATAAATGATATAGTACAATATAACTATGTACTGAGCTGGAGATGGGCTTATGTAGGTAGGATATGACTTACCCATTGTTGACGTTGAAGAAGAGACCCTCCATGGTGGTGATAGCTAGTATTTGTGATGGTTGTTGTTGTTGTGGTGGTGGTGATGGTGGTGGTAGAGTCAAGAGTGCGGTATGGTGGTGAATAATGCAGGTAGGTATGTTACTTTGATGTATTCGTGATATCCTTCAATCTGCTATCCAATCCATCCAAGGTTAATCCACTAACCTAATAAGTGGAAGGCTTGCAGCACAGGTGGAACGTACTTAAGCTGCGTCTGGTAGTAGTAGTCGAGTGGTATTGGAAGTCTATAGGTAGGTTCCTTAGCTGCTTCAAGTCCTGAAGGCCCGGTCAGGTCGGGTCGAACAACCTATCCAACCCAAAGCCAGGACCACATGCAGAGACCCACAATGGTTACCTTTTACAGTTAGTGCTGTTTTGAGCAAGGTTGCAGATCTCACGGGACGTACCTACCTAGGTAGGTACCAGCCACTGGATCCCCACTTCCTGTGGCTAGAGACCATAGCTCCCATATTTTTTTTTTCCCGTCTTTAAGCTTGCAGATGAAATCAATTTTTTTTTTCCTTGCTCAAGTTGGAGGAAGTACTTTTTCCACACATCTTTCCTCACCAACAACACTAGCATAAACTCGACATCGCGACGAAGGAAGCTGCGCAGGATCCTCCATCGGTCACTTTACCACATTTCCTGCTGCAATGCCTCTCTTCGTTCTTGCCGAGACGCCTGCGGGGTGAGTTTGCCTCTGCTGGCGGCGTGGATGAGTGGATGAGTGCTAACCTCACGATAGCTACGGCCTGTTCAAGGCCAAAGACAAGAAGCTGCTTTCGCGGGATGATGTCTCCCAGCAGCTCTCCAGCGCCGAGGCCATCAATTCCATGTAAGTCGGGCCTTTTGGCTCCTCAATGGGTCCCTCTCGGGTCTGTCTGCTCACGAGTCCGTCCAGGCTGTCGCTCAAGAAGATGGTCAAGTTCGAGGATTCGGCTCAAGCGCTCAGCGAATACTCGGCCTTGACCGAGGGCAAAGTCACCCCCATGCTCCAGAACCTGCTCGATGACATCAAGGAGGAGAGAAAGGCGTCGCTGGCCGTTGCCGACCCCAAGCTCGGTGCTGCTATCAACGTTCTTCCCGAGCTCCAGATCTCCCCCGTCTCCGACTCCTCCACGAATGAACTGTTCCGCGCCATCAGGACCTATCTCCCTGAGCTGTTCCCCGAGATGGATTCCAGCTACCTGGGGAACATGGCTCTTGCCCTGTCCCACTCCATCTCCCGCCACAAGCTCAAGTTCTCCCCCGACAAGGTCGATGTCATGATTGTGCAGGCAATCAAGCTCCTCGACGATCTCGACAAGGAGCTGAACAACTATGCCATGCGAGTCAAGGAGTGGTATGGCTGGCATTTTCCCGAGATGGACCGTATTGTTAACGACAATCTCGCCTATGCTCGCATCATCATGGCCATGGGTGCGCGAGAGAATGCCTCCAGCACCGACCTCTCTGAGATTCTGCCTGAGGACATTGAGACTCGAGTCAAGGCCGCTGCCGAAGTTAGTATGGGTACGGAAGTGGAGGAGATGGACCTCGAGACCATCAAGATGTTGGCTGAGCAGGTCGTGAGCTTCACGGAATACCGCCAGCAGCTTTCGCAATACCTGACCTCGCGCATGAAGGCCATTGCCCCCAACCTGACCGAGATCCTCGGTGAATTGGTCGGTGCTCGTCTCATTGCCCACACTGGTTCCCTTTTGAAGCTGGCCAAGAGCCCTGGTAGTACAATCCAGATTCTAGGTGCTGAGAAGGCCCTTTTCCGCGCCCTGAAGACCAAGCATGACACGCCCAAATACGGTCTGATCTACCACTCCTCTCTTGTTGGACAGGCAACTGGCAAGAACAAGGGCAAGATTGCTCGTATGCTTTCCGCCAAAGCTGCTCTGTGCCTGCGTGTCGACGCTCTCTCGGAACTAAACACGGAGGGTCTCGATGGCGAGGAAATTGCGATTGATGATGACGAGAGGGCTGATATGGGTATTCGATTCCGTGCCAACCTGGAGGACAAGTTGAGGCAGCTGGAAGGCAAGCCGCTGCTCTCCAAGGGTACTAAGATCGCTCCTAATGGCGCTGCCCCTGGCAAGTTCGAGGTCAAGGCGACCCGAAATTACAACGCCGATGCCGATGGTCTTGCTATTAGAGCAACGAAGAAGGCGACCAAGCCATTAATACAAGAAGTTGAGGACACGCCCATGGCAGATGAGGAAAGCGAAGAGGAAGAGGAGGATTCAGATGCTGAGATGGCTACCGCCGAAACTGGTATGTTCTCTACTGCTTTCCCACCTGTCCCCCAGTCATCTCTATTCCTTCTTGATACATTTACTAACACACAAGCAGTAAAGGAAAAGGCTAAGAAGGAAAAGGAATCGAAGAAAGACAAGAAATCCGGCAAGAAGGACAAAAAAGCGGACAAGGAAGAGGCTGCCCCATCCACTCCTATAACAGCAGGCACCAAACTATCAGAGGCAGACTATGCTCGACTAGCGGAGCAAGCCGGTATCTCAGTCAAGAAATTTAAGCGGAAATTTGAGCGTGGCGATGTCAAGTTGAACGGAGACGGCTCACCGCAAGTGGTCAGCAAGAAGGAGCTCAAGAAGCTGAAGAAGGCGGAGGCCAAGGCCGCTGCCGAGGAAGTAGAGGCTTCCGCTAACAAGAAGCGAAAACATGATGACGATGGTACTGAGAAGAAGAGCAAGAAGAAGTCTAAGAAGGAGAAGGCTTCATAGACATTGTTCGTGCTCTTTTATCTCTGTACCATATCACGCAAAAGTGTAATTGCTGTTCTTGGTCATGGATGGCGGCGTTCCGGATAGGTCATACCAGTACTTGGGTTTCTGTGTAGGAGTTGATTCGTTGTCTCAAGTCGATAGCTTTGTAGCTTGAATGCAAGCGAGCTTCAACTATTGTTCGTACATATAATCTGATATCGTTCGCTTGCATTGATATCAATGCTGGGTTTAGACTTGTAATAAACAGTAAAATTTAGTTTTGGATGCTAAGGTAAAGCTGTAGGTAGTCTGTGTTGCCCTAGCCCAAGACTCAAGTCGACTTGATATTTCTGAACCGTCGAAATTATAATTAGCTAGGTATAGTCTAGTAAATACTGACGATTCGTCAATTGACGTTCATAATGTTTTCACATGGAATCGCCCTGAATTTCTGAGTTACAGATCCTATCATCATAGTTCCTATTTTCACCTCGTCTTATGAACCTATGTAGGTCGACAAGCTTATACGGCGGTAATCAAATGATCCTAAAAATTAAGGGCACTTCTGGTGCTGTTATAATTCTATGTGATCCAGATCATAACTTCATCCTTTCGACTATACCAGGGGTAAAAAGTACCTACAAGCTCCTTTAAACATATTGTTGATAAATAAGGGTACTTTGGTGTAGATCCTTTATAAACACCCACCACAGCTAGCAAATAACCGGAGACTACAGTATACGAAGTACACCAGGGGGTTAACTCAGACAATGATGAGAGCAGGGTCCTGAAAAGGAAGGTATTCAGGAACAATGGCCGCACCGGCACCGGATCAAATCTCCCCAGTTGTATTCTAGAGAATGGACGTGCTGTGCTGTATGGATGCAACCCTACCTAACTCCAGAAGGGCTTGGATTATCCCATCTATCAGGAACAAAATACAGGTCCCTAGAAATCAGACTATGCCCCCGCAGCTATCCATGTCGATCTCGAGATAGGTCTTGAATACGACGTTGCAGCGAGATTGTAAGCGCTTCAATGAAGGAGGAAGTCGAAGCAGCGGAAGATAGCTAATGGGCCTTTTAGGCAATGCACGTTATCAAGATGGATATAATTGGGGGTACGGAACCTGAGTGTTTTGCCACTTGGTTCATGCTACGCAACTGCTGTAATGATCACGATGTTGCTGAGGAGGAACGCTGCTCTCTTCGTCTTTCTGTCTTCCCTCGCAGGAGTCCGGGGCCAGGACGATACTCTCGGTCTCGGCAATGGCTACATCACGATTAACACGACGAACTTCAATGTCCAACTCGTCCGTGATGCCCAGGTCCTAGCCTCTCTGACTGCAGCGGGTGACACCTTTGACTTCCTCCCTTTCGACCTGCTCTCCTCGCGTGCGAGCAACAACCAGTATCACTGGGGTGATATCACTTTCCGTTATCGTGAGGATGGCGCCACCGCCTGGATCGACGGCGACTCGGCCGCGGCCCGCCAAGCCGTATCGGCACTCAACAGCAACGGCACGCTCGCAGCCTCGGATCTCAGAGCGACACTACCCACGGGCCCCATCAACGTGACGCGCGAGTGGCTCGATGTGTCAGGGGACCTAGGCCTGCGGTTCACGCTCTCCAACACCGGCACCACGACCCTCGAACTGGGCAGCCTCGGCTTCCCCGCCGAGTTCAACAGCATCTTCACCAACCGCGACGCGGCGGACATCCAGCGCCTGTGCTCCCTGTCGGACCCCTACGTCGGCTTGGACGCGGGCTACATCCGGGCGAACCCCGTGCGCGGCACAGGCGCCGCCCTCGTGGTCACGCCGCTACCCGGCACGCGCACCCCTCTCGAGGCCTACCGCAACCTCGACGAGCCCTCCGTCGACCCCACCGATTACGGCAGCCAGACCTTCGAGGGCTTCTACGAGTGGCAGGTGCTCAGCGCCGCGTGGGCGGGCGCCGAGTGGGCGGACGCGCAGCCGTGGAACCCCCCCTCGGCGCACACCCTGGCCCCCGGGGAGGCCCTCACCGTCGGCCTGCGCTTCTCGCTCGTGCCCGACGGCGTGCGCGGCATCGACGCCAAGCTCCGCGCCCTCGGCAGCCCCGTCGCGTTCGCCGTCCCCGGCTACATCATCCCGCGGGGCGAGCCCGCGCGGCTCTTCCTCCAGGCCGATGCGGCCGTGTCGTCGATCTCCAGCGAGCCCACCGACGCCCTCGCCGTCGCTGAGACCACGCCCGGCGCCTACACGGTGACTCCGGCGCTGACGGCGTGGGGCCGCGCCCGGCTCACCGTAACGTACGCCGACGGCACGACGCAGACGATCCACTACCACATCACCAAGGCGTCGGCCGAGACGCTCGACGACCTAGGCGCCTTCCTCACGACGGAGCAGTGGTTCGACGACCCGACCGACCCGTTCGGCCGCGCGCCGTCACCGCTGACGTACGACTACGAGGCGCGCGCGCCAGTGACGCAGGAGCCACGGGTCTGGATCGCGGGGCTCAGCGACGAGGGCGGAGCGGGGGCGTACCTGGCAGCGGCAGCGAAGCAGGTGCTGCGGCCGTCGGCGGGCGAGGCAGCCAAGCTGGCGGCGTTCGCCGAGGACGTGCTGTGGGCCACGGTGCAGGACAACGCCACGTACGCGGTGCGCAAGAGCGCCTTCTACTACGATCCGGCGGCCACCGACTACGCCTACGACCCCGCCCTCGACTGGGGCAACTGGTGGTCGTGGGACCGCGCCGCCGCCGCCGCCGTCGACCGCGCCTACGACTACGTCCACGCCGCCGCCGCCCACTGGGCCCTGTACCGCGTCGCGCGCGCGTATCCCGGTGCGGGAACCGCCGCGTGGGACACGTACTTGACCCGTGCCCAGGGCACCCTGCTGCGCGCCATGCAGCACGATGTCGCGTACCGCGATGTCGGGCTCATGGGCGAGACGGTCTTCGGCGAGATACTGAGAGACCTGCGGCGCGAGGGCTGGGACGACCAGGCGGACGCGGTGGAGGCGAGTATGCGGGCGAGGGCGCAGGCGTGGGACGTGGAGGAGGTGCCGTACGGGAGCGAGATGGCGTGGGATTCGACGGGCCAGGAAGGGGTGTATTATTGGGCAAAGTAAGGGGGTTTTCTTCTTTTTTTCTTCTTTTTTAATTTCCTTATTGCTCTCTCCCTCTTAAGAAAAAAGGAGTAGGTGTTGGCCTAGGGGAGGGGTTAATCTACCCAGCTGTGGATGTTAGGTCAAGCATTTTGTTCCAGAACCGACGGAGAGCTAATAGTGGTTGCTATTAGGTATTTCGGGTTCACGGACACGGCGACGAAAACGGTCAATAGTGTGCTTGGGTATATGCCCACGGTGCCTCATTGGGGATGGGACGGTAATGCTAGGCGGTACTGGGATAACATGTAAGTTAATTCCTATGGCCCCCATCTCCCCCTTTTTCTCACTCTCCCTCCCTTGCCCCAGTCTTCATTCTCGTATATCGGCCCCCTATCCACATTATAACCCTCATACCATCCCCTATATATCTAAACCAAACCAAACCAAACTACTCACACTTCCTCCCCCCCCCTCCCCAATCCCAGCTACGCCGGCAAGCTCCAGCGCATCGAGCGGCAAATCCACCACTACGGCTCCGCGCTCAACGCGCAGGTCCTCCTGTCGGCCTTCCGCGCGGACCCGAGCGATACGTACCTGCTGGCGGTGGGGTACGCGGGGGCCAGCGGGCCGCTGTCCAACATCAACGGCGAGGGCTTCGCGGCGGCGTCGTTCCACTCCTTCCCGGACACGCTGCGGTGGGACGCGTACAGCGGCGACTACGGGCCGGGCTTCCTGGGGCTGGCCCTGGGCTCGGGCACCTACGTCGCGCGCCACGCCACCTTCGGGCTGCTCGCGTACGGCGGCGTCGTTGTCGACGTCGACGACGGAGAGCAGGCCGCTGTCAGGGTCACTGGCCCCGCCCCCCGCCGCATCTTCATAGGCCCCCTAGGCGTCCAGCTGACCGCCGACGCCGGCGCGTTCGAGAGCTTCCGCTTCGGCCTGGATTCCGGCCGCGTCGAGGTCACCCTCGTGCAGCCCGAGGGGGCGCCGGCGGCGGAGGCGGCGGTGCTGTGGGTGGAGACGAACGATGGTGCGGTCTCGTATAATGTCTCTTCGCCCGATGTCAGCGAGGCGCGGGGAGGGTGGCGGATCCCGCTTTCGAGCGGCAAGGTGGTTGTCGAGCTGGTGCGGAGCTAGATATTTGTAGTACTAGGGGGGTAGGGGCTGGAGAAGGATGGATATTGAACTACCTGTGTATTTCTCTCCTGGGAGCTTACCTGCCTTTTCCGTAATGAATGTACTACTTCTCCTGGCTTCGTTGATAGACCGACTACCTGAAGCACACTATCATTTGAAGTAACTGTTTATTATTGTTATTTACAGTGGTCCTTGGCATTAGGGCTTCTATTTAACGCCGCACATGGGCTACTGTATGTAGTACCTACAGGTTACAAACTCATGGGTTCTTTTACATTGCGCAGAAGCCTTGAGTTAGAAGGTTTTTAACTAGGTACAGAGAGGGCCGCCGAAAGCACGGCGAGACTTTGAGGACAGTGGCGTGTGAATAAAAACAAAGCTTTCCCGCAGCTGCTCCGGATGTTCTCTAGCCATTATTAAGATATAACTTTTCTTTCCCAGCCCTCGGCCACTGTCATCCAGAGCTCTTAGGGTATGATAATACGGCGCAGTGCTGATATGCAGATGGTAAAACAATAGTACGCGGCTTTTCTCTATCAGCGAAGTTATTGACGACATGCTTGTCGAGGCTGCAAAAGTGTTCAGCGAGAATTACGGGATGTGGGGAGAGCAAAATCACAAGGCAGGTTATAACTAGATAGAAGAATCCACCGCCCTCGGGGCACTCTTTCTTATGTCAACTTACGACAGGGTGTTGCCCTCACTCCCCGTCGACTACCACCACAATGCCTCCCCTAGACTGCTGATACCTCGTACATCAGAGTCACCGTCGACGAGAACCTTGCCGGACATGCATTCGCTTGTCGATGGGCCTGCGACGGCAAGACAGTTTGTTGGGTGACTCCGCTAGTTGTGCGGGAGGCATACCGGGAACGTGAACTTGCCAGCGGCCTTGCTAAGAGCTCTCAAGCAGGACACCGACGACGTACCTATTCGACATTATGAGCTCTCACCCGGCTGCGTGTTTAGCGGCAGCGGCATCGACGGCTTTTAGAGAGTCGATTCGATTTGCTCAGAGTCATGTCCCAACTTGAAACCAATATTAGTAGACTCGATCGAGAAAGTCTAGCTCGAGTTCCTTGCTAAGAATTTCCGAGTCGGTTCATGAAAACATCGCCAGTACCATATATAACATAGACTCTACTGGTCTGTTTTTAGGGACGAACACCAAATTCTTTATCGATTATCGGGAACCGAGGAAAGCATTGCGTAACGACTCCGAACTATTAAGAAGTAAGCAACATTGAAATTGCGGATGTGTAGATGAATTCAACCCTATAAAAGGGGGTAAATCAAAGCCACTCACCCAGCCAGCCGCTTCAGCCATAGGTACCTATATACTTCCTATTCGAGAGATAAGGGATAACAGATAAGATATCAACACCCTAACCTTACCTAGCTATTTAAGTGGGCCATTGACGTTATTGCTCTAGCTTAAGCTAATAGGCTTAGTAAGCTGTCTTGGCTTCTAAGGAAGTTCTCTTCTGCAGCCAGAATCAACATTCAATCTCCAACATTTGTTCAACAACATCAAGACCAAACCTACCCATCCACCTCTTCGGCATTGTATCCAAAAATGTCAGACAAGCCCGTTTCCCCAACCCGGGCGCGAAACGACTCGCCGCCACCTCACAAAAGTAGCCGAAATGGCGGCCGTAGCCAGTCACCGCCTCGTAACCGCCACGCGCGCGATAGAGGCGACGAGAACCGACGCGAGGATGCAAGACCACGAGATGATATGCGAGATCGTGGTGACAGATACCGAGGCGGACGCGATCGCGATCGCGACCGGGAGGATAGGGATAGGTATAGGGACAGAGACAGAGACAGAGACAGGGATCGAGGCGGACAACGACCGCCGCGGAAGAACTTTGGAGGTTTCAGATACAAAGACAAGCGCCGTGACGAGGGGGAGGAAGATGGCGACAGAGATCGCCGGGGTACATCATTCAGAGGCTATCGCAACCGCTCGCCATCCCCCCGACGACGTGACCGCGACCGCGATGCCGGCGCCGCCTCATCCTCATCCTCCAAAAAGCCCAAGAAGAGCAAAACCGCTGCTGGCGACGGCGGCGACACCTCGCAGCCGCCTGCGCGCGCACCCGCCGCAGCAAACCCCAGCATGGGAGGAGGAGAGGAGATGATCATCGTGCACGTGAACGACCGGCTCGGCACCAAGGCCGCCATCCCGTGCTTCGCCTCGGACCGTATCAAGGAGTTCAAGATCATGGTCGCCGCACGCATCGGGCGTGAACCCCACGAGATCCTTCTCAAGCGCCAGGGCCAGCGGCCCTTCAAGGACATGCTCACCCTGGCCGACTACGAGATCAGCAACGGCGTGCAGCTGGATCTGGAGGTGGATACTGGGGATTAACAGCGAGAAGGGGAAGAAAAAAAGAAAAAAAGGGAGAGGGAGGGGGAGAAGAGGGCATGTAATCGAGCTGGGATTAGGTTGATGCGTTACTACTGAGGCTGCGACGGTACAAAATTGATGGTTGATTTGCTTTTGTGAGAGGCATTCCAGGGAACAGAAAGAAAAATGATACCCATTCTTCGCATTTGGCCAAATATATTTGGAGTCTGCATATCTACATCTGCGAAGCTGCTATCTCTCCGTGATTCTGTTTATACACTGCGTGCTCAGGCACTACTTGGCTACTTACTATCTATTCCATCGGTACGTGACTACTCGGTATCGGCCAGAAGCTTCTCGTGGGAAACATGCTATTTGGTGTTACTACCATCATAGCCTAGTAAATGACAGGGAGCCCTAGATGTACATTGATAGTCAGGAGAAAAAAGAACTAAGTTGCGTATTTCATCTACGTAAATAGGGGAGATATCGTGGGGTTTTGGTGCGTATCCATGCATGTCTTCATCGCCACCATACTGCTTTTCCCTTCTCGTCAAGCATTGCATAAGATATCTGTTTACCATAGAGATATTCTTTATGATATATGCTTTTCACTCCGAAATGGCTAACAAGTGCCCTTCGATGGAAATTTGCGTCAACTTGGTGCTCATGGTACATTAGCCCAAACCACGTCTCTTAATATACAATATACTTTGTAGGTAGACAAGTTGAGTATTCTTTTACTCCCCCGGAGGTCAGCCATTGTGACACTCACTTACCACTCATTCTACGCAAACATTGAAACCATCATGATGTCGCTTGTGAATTAGTGGTATGGGCTATGTAGGCTTTTTCCTTGGGCACAAGAGACTCCACAAGATCAGAGCTAGACACTGTCACGTATGGTATCATCTGTCTGGTATACACATAGGGTTGCGACTAGACTTGCTGCATTATAATAAATGTTCAGCACGTATCTAAATCAGGTGGCCAAACTTGACCCAACCACCAGACCCCAACATTAGAAACACCAATATTTCTCAATAAACATTCAATCGACTCCCAGACCTCCCGAATTCTTTACAGAATTGTCAACGCAAATATGCCAGACAATGAAGTTGCTGTTTTGGATATAAGTCGACATGCACTCTTCACTCTCAGTGAAAGGATTGCAGAGGGTATGTGAGCCCGCGCGAGCATTGGACTCGGCGACTTCTATTTTCTTTGATATATACTGTAATTGATCATTAATCCACAGCCAGGCGGCATCGAATCGTGGACATACCACGATGGAAACTAAACTGCGATGTGTGGGTGAAGAACGGGACAAAAGACAAGACCTATATAGCAACGATAAATGTCTGGATTCTTGGGATATGATACAACATCAACCGTTCGTTTAGAGGCAAAGAAAAAAATATACATATTCTGCGACAAAAGCGAATTTTAATTGCCGTGTTGGCAATTAGCCCTTATATGACATACGCGACATATTCAATAATTGATTGGAAGTTATGCCGCAGGGTATACATACTACAATAAAGAAACTACCAGCCAGACTAACTTAATAAAGCTCCCCTGTACACAATGGATATCAAAATCTACCTACGTATAGGTTAGTAGGTCTTTTCGCAGTAATGCAATAGGATCTAACCTAGGTTAAAACATTCGTAGATCGTAGATCAAGTTGGCATCAAAGATGAAAATATACCTACCGTTGGCCTCTCCAAACAAAAGCCGGTCCCCAGCTATATTATATTTGGTTGTGTTAAACTGCAGATAACCGTATGGATTTCACTGTCGTTCTTCACATGTTTTTTCTTATCTTGTTGAAATACGGGGTTATGAGATGGCTTAGTTTGGTGAAGAGCTATCTCTAGAGGTTGGGAGGCCCTGTTCCTTACATACATGATGACAGACGGATGCTTTGTACTGATATATAACAGCTACCTCCTTGACACCTATTTCAGTATATTTGATCTAACGGAGATTGATGGATTATAACAATGTCCTGGGTTAGGTTTACTTTTTGTTTACTATTGACAAGCCGTAACGCTTATTGTGGCTTGTTACTACCAACGTACAACTTTCGGCATTTCAATGTTGCGTTGGCATCACTTTTGTTCGTAATTGACTTCGGCTACCTAATTATCAGGAGTGGTATTGATACCAAATCAAGTAGTACATGGAGGTACGGACTTCTTAGGAGGGACAAAAGGAGTGTTGTAGTTCTAGCCTCCCGCATAATAACTGCTAAAGAAAACGTCCGGAATCCACCCGAGCACCCGAGTCTATATAAGGTAACCCCACCTTCTATATTCGGTAATTTGGTTCATCATGATGATGTAATCGTCGCGTGAGCCAAGTCGCAGGGAGACGTCCCGTTGGTTGAAACTTGTTAGTTAAAAGCAGCTGTAGAAGCTGTACTGGCTGTAATTCCGTACCTTGTCCTATTTAAACCACCCAATTTTTATGTCAACTTTGCAGCTCGTCACAGAAAAGCAAATATCAGAAATGGTGACAACACGCTCACAAGACAAGAACCGTCCCTCCGAGACAGAGGACCACGAGCCACGTGCCGGCGAGAAGCGCCCACACAGTAAAGCTGCGCCGGCTAAAACAGACGAGCCCGTCGCTAAGCAGCGAGAGGGAGGCCATCCTCACAGCAGAAGGGAATCCCGCGGCCATGACGTCGGCCAGCAGCAGAAGACGTCAGACACCGGCACGGACGCACAAGCAAGCCCCAAGATCGCTCAGCTGATCTCTAAGTACGGTGCTCTACCTCTGAGCGACACGGCACTGTCAGACCCCGATAAGGCCACCCCGGACACCGTGCTGGCGCTGTTGCTGAACGCCCTGCTCTCGTCGACGAGGATTTCCCACGCGCTCGCCGCCAAGACTATCACAGTGCTGGTCCAAGCCGGCTATCACAAGCTTGACGTCCTCGAAAAGAGCACTTGGGAGGAGCGGACCGAAGTCCTGACAGAAGGCGGGTATACACGCTACAGGTACGGTTTCACCAGCTCTGATGTTTACGGGAAAGGGGGAGGGGATGAGAAGAAACCCCCCAGGCACTAACGATCGATTCTGTTATCCAGAGAGAAAACCGCCACTATGATGGGAGACCTTGCCGAGTTGATAAAACACAAGTACGGTGAGTGCATACAAAACTTACCACATCCACGAATATGTCTAGGCTAGGTTAGGTCAGTTCTGATACCAATTTCTTTTTCTTTTTCCCTTTTTTTTTGCGCAGGCGGCGATCTAAACGCCATCCCTCAGCTTGCGGGCAAGGACCCGCACAAGATCCGCTCCGAACTCAAGAACATCAAGGGGCTGGGCGATGTCGGCATCAACATCTTCTTCGACACGGTGCAGCACGTCTGGCCCTGCGTGGCGCCTTTCGTCGACCCGAGGAGCCTGGAGACGGCGGAGGAAATCGGAATCGGAGGCGATGTGCACGCGCTTTGGAAGGCGGTGTCCGAAGACCCGGGACAGATGTGCCGGCTGGCGGCCGCCTTGACGAGAGTGAGACTGGATGGAAAGGGGAGCGAGTTCGCTGGCTAAGGTCGGAAAGTGCCCCTCGAAAATGGAAGGCAGGCTTAATGTTGAGAGGTAGGGAGCATGAGTCCTACCTAGGTATCTTTGCTACCTATCTACTACCGAACTCTTTCCATGCTTGAAATTAAAATTCACTGGGCTCTTCCGGTGATGTAAAAAACATTGTCAGCGTGTAATACAGAACAGAATCGCTCAAAAGTGCTCGGTAGTTATAGGAACGACCACGGTTCTCACGAATCTGAATGAGAAAAATAAATCACGGAAATGGCATGGAATCCATCATAGCCATGACTGAGTGGCTTGAAGGGGGACTTCGTATTGGAACATTCAATGTGGTATGGAGCGTTCCATGTCCCTGCTAATGCGTAAGGTATCCTTTTCCGAACCTATCCTAATACAAACCAACAATCTCTAACAATGCTCTTCGGGTATATATTTTGTCTTGTATTCGTACTTTTCTCCGCACCTCCGTCCTGCCAAATGATCTTTCCGTGAACTCTTTCGATGGATAGGTTTTAACAAGCCGTAAATGCCATATAGTATTCCGCAACCCGACGGATGTTATCCCAAATTTATATCGCCCATCAATGTGTCGCTCACTAGCTCGTTGTAGTAAGCTCGTGTTCGAGATTCCCGTTGTAGTATAGGTCCAAATTATAGTCGTCCGGTATCCGAAGGTCCTGCAGAAAGTCGTCGCTGACCAGGTTGCCATCCATGGGGAGGTTCATCTGCTGGTCGGGATGTTCTATAAGTTCGAATGTCGATGACCATTGAGCGGTAGAAGAGACAGGTCCGATTCCATGATCTTGGATATACTCAGCTGCTTCCGAGTCCGCAGCCGAAGGTCCTATTCCGGCGTGACTGTCAGCGACAGGCAACGACCGGGATGCCCCCCCTGGCCGTGTTCCTTGGTCCATTCGCCCGTCGGTTTCCTGCAGTGATCCCAACGAGTCGACGGGCCCGAGCTGTAATGAACTCAAGTCGTTTTCTGACCCCTGTCTATCGCCGTCACTTTGCATGGGTTGTGCTGGAGTTGAAAATTCCATGCTCGCGCGGCCCCCCGGGGAAGGCATTGTATACTGTTCCTGGATCGCCCGCAATTCATCGAGAAACGTGTCGATATACCCCGATGGAATGTCAAGCACTTCCAGCCGGCGCCGCAAAGCCTCCGGAGAATACGGAGGTAAGTTCTCGAGGGGCTCCCGGTATGGCGACTGAGGGCGCGGCCGTCCGGGGAAGAGTTGGTCCCACATCCAGAACCACTTGTCGACGTCGCTCATGTTGTGCGTCCCCGGAAGACCGATGGTGCGGATATCAGTCCCTACTATCTGGCGACAACTGCCTTGTCTCGTGTGGAGCTCAAGAAGGGATTCCTCGCTGAATGGCAATCCGCATATTTCACACAGAAAAGGGTCATTGCCGTGCTTGCGCACATGGTTGGCTAGGTGACACATCCTTTTGATTCCGCTCTGCGCACACTTCGGATACCATAGAGGGTTCAGCTTGCCAAGATGACAGGCAAATGGCGGCCCTTGTCCATACGATGTTGATGGTGTCTTGGCCGATGTAGATCTTTTCAAGCGGCCATTGCTGCTTTCGTCATTAGTACCACGCGCCTTTCTCTTTCTCGAAGACTCTGGCTGTGGTTGTCTACCGGTATTGTTGGTCGAGTGCTGCGTGCTTATGGGCCTTGTATCAGAGCCATCAACGGGCTCATCTGACCAAAGCTCGTCCCAGAGGTCGACTATCAGGGCATGGTAAGGATCATCTTTCTTGGACTGCAGCCAGCACTGTACGGCAAAGGGCAGATCGATCTGCGTAGCTGGCGAAGATGTACTAGTCGACTTAGAATCGACAACGCATCCGTCACTCGCCGTGTCTCCTATCGCAGTAGTCTTGCCTCTTATATCCTCATCCAATTTGACATTATCGGTGATAATGTTCTGTTCGTGCACCTCTCCTTTGAACACTGAATACATTCTCTGAACCCAGTGGCTTAAATAGGATACATTATTGGTCCACAGCTTATCCCGTAGTCTCGTCCTTCCTGGGCCTACCTGATTACCCCCAATTGTTGTGTTTTTTGACGCATTGTTGTCATTAGAATTTGAGCATTCCGGCGCGAGTTCTGGCGTCTCGGAGGGTTTATCTTTGACTGGTGAAATAGTAGGGCCTTGACTAGCTGTGACAGTATCGTCTACTTGTTGCGTGTCGGACCGCACAGCACCTGGTATATCATCGGTTGACGACGCTGGGGTTGTCCCTTGTGAGCTTTGATCGCGATATAGAGCCGTCTCAATTGTGCATCCCGCACATCGCGACTTGGAACAGATGATGCAATAATCATTTGCAGTAACGCGCATTGGACCATCACCGCATTGGCACTACAGGTATATTGATTGGATTAGGTATTAATATTTGAATATATCTTCAGGATTACTTACGCAGTACCAAACGAAACCTGATCGCATTGTGAACTGTATAAGATGCTTGTTTGAAGTTGAATTGAGCAATACGAATAAATGATAGGAATTTGCGCAGATAATTATGTGGTGCAATACTAGATCGTGGTTACCTGCATCTGCGATGCCGCTAGTATTCTTGAGACGTGTAAGTAGTAAAATAAAGTAAGCATGCCTTAGTGGAACAAAGATGTAGATAAAAAGGGGAACATTTTCTAAGTCAATTAAATAGGTGAGACGGCACCAGGAGTAGTGATATTTATGGCGTATTATCCATAAGTAGGTAGCATTCATTGCTAGCATATGCATTTGGCCCATTATACGGCATGTGCCCACCAATCACAAGTATCAATTTGATCGTGGGTGTGATTATTTCCATCGGGTATCTTATACGTCTGGAAGTAATTTTTTCTCTGGATAAAAATAAGCACTTGAATGTTAGCCGCCGTCCACCAATCCTGCAAGCATATATATGCATACTACTCGTTTAGTATTATACAACTTGCGTATAAGCATCTCATAGGTGGCCGAAGCAGGGAAGGCTGAGAAGGTATCTGATCGCAGGCGATTAAATCAAATGATCGTAGTCATGATTATTTGCTGTATTAAAGATGCCTCATGGTACTGAGACGGTTTACCTTAAAACTTTCTTCCTTACGTTCTTTCATATATCTTCTAAGCCATACCACATCAAGAACTAGATCACTTTCAAGATAGTTTCCAGAAAACAAAAACGACAGCAATGGCAGACAACCAGTATAACCACGAAAGGCGAGACACACGGTTCTATATACCTAAGAATGATACATGTGTTTATCTCAAGTGCAGCACATCGGCCTCTGCCACCCAAACCCAAACCCAAAGCAAGGAGGGACGAAAGGATGGACAGGCCACTGCTAAGACCAAGGTAAATATATCGACTCTTCACCTGTCAATACCTAGCAACCGTGCTGATATCCATCCAAAGAAGGAAGACTACCGAGCGATGGAGCAAACCGAACGCGTCGTCCTCGGTGATCTCGATACCCAGCTCACGGGCGTTGGCTCCTGGTGTCAGGATGATACTGGCAAGGCAGCCATAAACGATCAAGACGGCATTCCCGGCGAATTAAACTTACACGGAATGACGACGCACCTTGAATACTCCTCAGATATGTATCTAGCATACTCGTATCACTTGTCACAGTGGAATTAATATATCTGGGCGACATGCAAAAGGGCAGCCCTCAAGATTTCACTACCTCCCCCTTTAGCCCCCCTTTTCTGGTACCCCACAATTTCCCCTTATATAAAAAAAGGGAGCAGCATGCAAAAAATCCCCTTCCCACCACCATAAACCATCACCACAACTATAAGATCGCGACCAAGTGGCCACGATCACCTAGTGAGCAACTTAGGAATCAAGATAATCCAATAACGAGTGAGTGATCATTTGTACCTAGCCCCGGACTTCTTTCAATGAAGCATATCATAGATATAATATCTTAATCAACCTACACATCTAAAACCCCGTCAACCAACCCAAGTCCAAAGCCCATATCCAGTTGTGTAATTAATATCAGTCCCATCAGCCCCCGTCCCCCTGCTAAGAGAAGAACTCTATTGCAAAAAACACTCTTCTTCGTCCAAGTCAACTGTCAACTTCACCCCTATCCTCTACCCCTCTACCCCCTAACCCACACGGCCCGTCTACCTCATCTCATCAATAAAACACACTCCATCGCCCTGCTTCCTATTGACACAATTATATCTACCCACCTTAGCCTCCGCCGCCTAAACAAACTCAGGTTTCTATGAACCATCATCGACAGCCACTACAGGCCGGAGGGGGTCGTAGGAGCGCTCACTATGATCGGGAGACCCTAACCCAGGACGAGGAGGAAAGGGCGTCTATGACAAGAACCGAAGAAGCAGAGAAGAAAGAAAAAAATTATAATTGAGTTTAAAAACTCCATCAGTTCAGGTCAGGTCAGTTGGGTAGGTAAGCAGGCAATGTAGGTATTTCTCATAATCAGAATCCGTCAGAATTATGTATAGAAAAAGAAAAAGAAAAAGAAACCCCAAAGAGAGATAGAGAAAGAGGAAAGGAGTAATGTAGCTTGAGCAAAGTAGTATAGTTGTAGTAATAATAATAGTAGGTCCCTTTATTCATCCCATCCCCCATCCTTGACCCCCCACCAATCCCTCTCCCACTGAAAAGTCATTGGTGAAGAAAAGCAAAGAAAAAAAAGGCGCCTTTACTCCACTCTTCTACCCTCCCCTATTCCCTTCCTTCCTTCCGCCCTTTCCCCTTTATTCCTCAAATACCGACTTAAAGCAAAATGGAAAGAAAAATAGAAAGAGAAATAACCACCACGCCATCCCCTAGAATGCCATGAAAATGCAACGAGTGGAAGTAGAAAGCTAAAGAAAAGAAAGTCGTTGCCGTAAACCGAATCCAAACCAGTTTATGCAATTATGCCATTCGTCCCCCCTTTGATTCCACGCTTCCCTTTCCTTCAACCACTCTCTCTAGAGCGGGGTGTAAGAGGCGAATCAAGGAAGAATGAGACATGGACGGAAATGAACAAGAAATGAATGCGAGGATGGGGAATATATGGTATCTCTGCCTCCGGTGCCTACTCCGCTTTTGAAACTCCAAAAAGCAAACAAATACATGCAATAGAACATACAAATAGACCAGGACACCCTATAGCATAGGTTAGGTTTTAGGCTATTCATCGTCTCGTGAGAATCCACAACAGGTATTTGTCCGCCTAGGACCGCCCGTTCGCAGTGGTGTGGCCGGCCGGCGCGCTCACATTGCGCTCACCCAAGCCGGCCACCATCTGCCTACGCGGAGTCATGGCGCCCTGAGCCGCACTACGAGCCCGGCCTCTTCGCTCTCTAATCTGGGCCAGGGCTTCTTCGCGTGTCATAGTGGGTGTCAATGCGGGGTTGTTTACATCGAATGAAGGTGTGCGGTTACTGCTAACAGAGTGCAGCAGGGGAACCGTTTGTGATCGGACGTTTTCGTCGCGGATGGGCACGGTCGTTGTCGTCGTGACGGTGTAGAACGGCACGGACGGTTCCGGTTCGGAGCGGGGTAGCGAAACGCGAGCTTCTAGCTCGGACTGGCTTCCTTCGTAGTCTGACCGGTAGGCATGAGTATCATCGGGTACGGTAGGGATATCGATAAGGGTCGAATGGGCTTCACTCTCCCGAGGGGCGTTGAGGAGTGATAGCAAGGAAGTTCGTTCTTGAACCATCATCGCAAACGACGGCGGTTCGACAGAGGGCGTGCGCGAGTAGATGGAGTGAGCCGAGTGAGCCGACTGAACCGACTGGCAGTGTGCGTGAGCCGGTCGCTCGGGTATGGTCTCGTCAACCGTGTCCATGGCCTCTAGCTGTTCTTGGGAGATAGTGCGGAATATCCCCTCAGAGGGGACGAAAATGGTGGATCGACGCTGTTCTCTCTTCTCGTTAGGCCTTTGCGGTCTCTCAATCTTATTGATTGGCGCTTCTCTAGGCTCAGGCACTGACGTATTTTGTTGGGCTTCTTGAGGCCTGTCCTCAGTCTGAGGAGACTGTTCTCGTGATGCAGGCTTTTCGCCTAGTATCATCAGGTCCGAGGGGTCGACGATGGGAATCGGACCAGATCGCTCCTTTCGGGTAGAGCTCCGCAGGCTGCTCCGGAGACTTCGTCGGGAACGCGACTTGGCGCAAGGGCAGCAGCGCAGTTCGCATTCAGCCTGCACAAACTCGAGATGCTCTTGAGTACGATCTGCTCTCTGCTTCTCCCATTGCCAGAGTCGCGTAAGCTCCTCGATTTCGGCCTCGCTCGCGGCAGACGACATGATTTCGACGGCAGATAGCGACTCCCTCGGTCTTTTAGGCGATGCGAACTCGCTGTCGGGCTCCTCGGGAGGGAGAGGCAGGCGACCCTCGGCGGCGATGCGGGCAACCTCCTCGCTCTTAGCAGCGGCCTTGAAGGCATCACGCTCTTCCTCGACGTGCCGTATCTGCTGGAGGGCCTTGGCGAGTTCGTCCTGGAGGCCAGCGAGCTGGTAGCGAGAGGCAAAAGCCTCCTGTTCCCGGGATCTGCCGAGTTCTTTCTCGCGTTCGAGGCGTTCTTCGAGAGCCTTGGAGGCATTCCGGGCAGCCTTGAGTTCCTCCTGCAACTTGACAATGGAGGACTGCGACTTGAAGGTCTCCTTGCGGGCGCGGCGGATCTCCTTTTCCCATATGGCCTGGGTGTGCGAGTAGGTTTCTTTGGCGCGGCCGTAGTTCTCCTGTATTCAAGCAACCGTCAGCATGTGTGTTCGGGGCCGGCCCATGTGCAGCATCGCGTCAACCGACCATGACAGTCTCCAGTCTCTCGCCAACTTTGCGTTCTCGCTCGCGGCCCTCGTCGATCTGCTTGCGCAGCGACCGGGCCTCGTCTCTGTAGCGGCGCATCTCGGCCTCGGCCTCCTCCCGTCCCATCATGGCACGCTTGAGCGCAGCGTCGGCCGTCTTTCGCTCGAGTTGTTTCGACATTGTGGTGGCACCGTTGCGGCCAAGATGGGCCATGCTATTGAATTGGCGGATCTTGTCGTGCACGTCGCTGTCGCGGGACTCGCCTGAACGTGAGGGTGACGGTATAGGGGAATCTCGCTGGTGGTTAACACGGTCGGGGGAGATTGGTTGTAGCGGTGCGGTGGGCGGTGGGCATCCCTGTTCCGGTTCCATCCCCATCTCCATTATTTTATTTATTTATTTTGCTTGTTTGTTTAGTGTGGATTGTGGATTGTGGATTGGGGACTGTGTACTGTGGGTTGGTAATATTATGCGTGTCGTGTAATCCTGTCGTGCCTTGTTGTGTTGTGTTGTGTTGTGTTGTTTCTGCCTTTTCTTTCTCACCTGGTCTAAAGGTTCAATCGCATCGATGTCCCCGTTGGTGGAGTGGGAAGAGAATTGGGTTAAAGTTTTAGGCTAGGTAAGTAGATAGTTTACCTAGGTAGTTTCTCCCTCTGCTGCTGCTGTTGTTGGCACAGAGGTGGCAGACTTGGAGGAAGGGACCCAACCAAAATGTAAGTTTGCTGGGCAGAATTTGCCAATGGGGTACCAAAACGCACCCCTGCACGTAGCTCCTTCTGTGTTTACCTCGTGCAAAAACTCCCTCGTCTCCCTGTTGCCGGGTCAATGATAAGCTACTAGGTACCAAGCCACGTGATCCATTACTACACACGACTACCTAGCCATTGAATTCTTACTTATCTCGTCACCTGTCTCTTCGGCTTGGCACATGTCACCTAATCCTTCTTTTTATTACCGTATTAGGTACTACCTAGGTAAGTAGTGTAAGCACAACCCGTCCACCTACAATTGATAGTGGACGCCAATAGCTTGAGAATCATATCATGAGGTTAACACAAGTTCGATCTCATGATACCACGTTTCTGATCATGCACAACCGTTAAATATCATTACCTATCTACCTAGTATTCCTATTCCCACTACCTAGGCTGTGTCTCAATCTAAAACTAGCGAAACCTGCATCAAATATATTGCAAGTAGGTAGCTTTGACCTACAGATACCACTACCTAAGAACAACACAACATAAATCTCTAGGTACCTATAGGTTACCTAGGTAGGTATCTTAAGAATACGCCCATTTCTCCAACGCATATCTACTACTTAATACATTTACGCATTACATTCTATTACACTAACCTTAGTCTACCTAGTACCTAGGTACCTGGTCTATTAGTGGGGTCCCGGACCTATCCCCAAGTCCATACCTATTGATTCACACTTCGGCCCCGGTAAGTACGTCAAGGTTATCACAGCCCGTGAAAATTGGGGCCTCGGGACCTCACAGTGCTCCCGTCACCTGGCCCTCAACTTCGGGAGGCTAAGAAACTCACTAACCTACCTAGACCACACCTCGCGCATCAAGGACATGATGGTTATTTACTTACGACAGGAAACCTTTATCTTCCACATGTCACAATGTAGTTTCAACAGGTTACAAATATTACCTAGCCCTCCTAAAAAGAATCTGACAAAAACTCCACGCAATTAATAGGTGAACATAACATATAAACCATTGTCGTGGATGAGGGTATTCCCATGGAGCATCTACATACACTGTGGTTTATCACGTGACCCAGTGAGCAAGACAGTGGGGGGAATTGGAGCTCCTTTTGTCTAACCTAGTGTATTTAAGGAAACCTCTCTCCCTCTCTCTCTCTCTCTCTCTCTCTCTCTCACACACACATGGGGATCACCTTCACTTTTAGTAAATGCTCTTTTATGTTTTTCCAAGTCACCACCGTATATAAAAGCGATAACTATATAGCCAAGTAATGACATAGGCCTAATGGCCCGAGCAGACGGGAAATAGAATCTGAATACCTAGTACATATAAAAGTAGGCAAGCTGGCTACGGCTCTCTAACGGCTGAAGGAGGACCGTCTATAGACCCGTTGAGCTGGAATGATGTAGTACTGCAACAAATAATCACTACTTAGGCACCTAAGTAAATTTAACATCAGGTAGGTAATAAGTGAATTGAATAAATTAGGTATTGGTATGACGAAAATAATGTTGAAAGTCCTCGATGACCTGAAGACTTTAAATTTCTCTTTCCAACTAAGAGAGACCCAAAAGAGACCATGAATATACCTTGACAGGTTGGTTCCCTCAAGCAACTAACCCTGTTCCGAGTTCCCTTTGCCACCACAACAATATATTAAAACTGAGTTGCAGAGCTGTCTTATTCTGTGGCTTTGCATCCTTTTTTTTCTTTCTCAGCCCTAATCGGTTTCATTCTAAGATGGACATCAATACTTACTACACCAATGCTCACTCCGGCTTTGAAGCCATCTGAGTACCTAGGTTGGTACAATCGCAATACCTAGTAATACTCTTCACATGCCAGAAGCCGTGGATGCACAGCATCGAGTAAAGTCTCTCCACTGCCCGACCTCCAGCTCATCGGGGTTCAGTTCGCGGCAGGCTGGCATAGCCTCCACCCCCATCCTGAAAGCCTTGTACATCCATAGCCTGCCTTGGGCTTGTAGCCCCCTCATTTTATACCACGTTATCTACGTAGGCAGATAGTTAGGTATATATCCGTAAATAGCGCATGGGACTTTGTAACTCCCCGGGTACCTATGTACGGTATAGTACTATCACACCACCATCGGCTTACATATAAGGGCCTGTATCGATTGTAGCTAATCCTACGCAGAGCCTCAGGTTAAGGCAAAACCCTTCCACGCGGTTTTCTTTTCTCTTCAGACTTGCCTAGCTCGAAAATACTCATAGTTTGAGTGGACACTTGAGAGACAGCTCCATCTATCACACTAGACAACAAATTATCTTCACAATTATCGAGCTTCGGTATTAGGACGGTGCATACCCAGCTCAGATTGTAAACTTACCTCCTTACTTGTAGTGATTATACAATGGCAGACGTTCCGCCAGGTACCGACTTGTCTCAAATACCGCTTGCGCCCAACCCCAACGGCGACCCCCCAAATTTTGACGGCGGCGCTACTCTCCAGCTGGAAATTCTGGCGACCGGTATCGTGTTCATTACGATCAGCTTGATATTCGTCATTGTTCGGCTAGGCACGAGCCTCAAGAGTACTCGCAAGCTTCACCTCGATGATTGTGTGTAGAGCCTCGGCCACCGACTTTCCTTTCGACGAAGAGCCGTCCTGCGTATAATATATATAGCCTAGGCTGACATGGAATACCGTTACAGACTTTTGTCTCCTAGGCGAACTAGCCGGAGTCGCGTACTGGTTTGTATTTTACGAATGTACGTCCCGTCATATTTCATCCCGCTTCATCATACTCATTGTCGCTGCTGACCAAGTATCGATAGTGCAAGTCAAGCAAGGCATTGCCAAGCATTCATGGGATATTCCTGTCAGCATCATCACTCCCACACTAATAAAGGTGACTAGGACCTTCGTGGACTCGATATATATTTCATAGTAGATATGTCTTCTAACTGCTTTCCGGAATATCTAACAGGGCCAATCTGCTGCTCGAGTCCTGGCATCTGTCGCAAGTGTTTTGGTCAAAAGCTCCATTCTCCTCTTCTTCGTTCGACTTTTCGGTACCTTACGATGGGTTCGGATTTTCTGCTATGGACTTCTTGTTGCAACACTAGTCCTCTACGGAGCGTACCTAGTAGCATTGCTATCTCTTTGCATACCAGCTCGTGGCCAGCCGTGGGACAGTACTTTGATTACTAGATGTGCCACGGCTCTACCGGGAACAATCACTATTAGTGTCTTTGCTGTCATTATCGACACGGCAATGTTTATCATGCCATTCTTCATTATTGCTGGACTTCACACTAGAGCAGACAAAAAAAAGGGTCTCGCAATTGTGTTTCTCTTCGGATTCCTGTAAGTCCATGCTCGCGAGGAAGTTAATGAGCAGCGCCTATTTGCTAATACAGAAGCCAGCATTGTCGTGACTAGTGTAGTTGTCCTTGCATATAGGGTCAGCATAAGTAGCGGCACAGTGGATTCAATTTGGACCGGTGCCAAAATTTCAATCACATCGTAGGTGGTCCTGCCAATGTCCACCGAAGAGACAGGAATCATGACTGACCTTGCCCTACTCGCAGTTACATTGAGATTTTCGGCACCGTCATTGTCAGCTGTACTCCTGCCTTATCGTCTTTCTGGTTTAACATTTTCATCAAATCCAACCTCTACTCCAGTCTCCCATCTAGATTCAGCCTGTTAAGACTTCGAGGCCGTTCAACACCAGGTGGTTCAGCCCCTAGACCCCCGGCCGCTGCTGAATACTGCTCTAAATGTGAACACTGTCACCCCTTCAAGCGCCTACACACGCCTTCGTCCACACAGGAACTGGTGGAACCTCCAATGATCCCCTTGCAGTCCATTCAGAAGTCTACGTTAATCATTCAGCATTCTTCGGATGACGTATACGATACTCATGCACGACAAGATCTCCAGCGTAAGACAAAGAATATCGTTCGCGAGGAGTGGTAAGTTGACACCACATTTGATGAACGATCAACTCAGAATGCTATAAGATGCAAGACCCGTGTCGCTACTACGGCCCTAAGGCGTCCATGAAAAGAACTGAGACGTTGCGACTTACCGTGGATTGGAAATTGTCAAATTCTATAGTACCTAATTACTATCAAGATGCTGTTGATCACCGACGTGTTTTGTTGTGCTCATATTTACTACATAATATTGTCACAAATAGTTCGCAAGTTTTATGTTATATAGGTACTTACCTCATTATTAAAAAAAAATCTGGAACATGTAAATAAGTGATTAGTAGGTACACAGGGTATGTATGGTCAGACTAATTGCTACATTGGAAATTATCAACATAAACGGTATAATAAGCGTATATACATTTCCACTCTTCTATACAGTCAAGAACTAGAAAAACTTGCTTTCCTAGCTAAGGTTCCCATTGTCGAAATGTAGGGTTATAAGATGGCTTGATTAGGTGAAGAGCTATAGCTAGAGGTTAAGAGGACCTATTCCTTATATACATGATGGCAGACGGATGCGTTGTACTGGTACATAACAACTACCCCTTGACACCTATTTTAGCACCCATACTAGAAGGGTGGATGGGATAATTGTCCATTCTAGCTGTGTAATGTGAGACAGGTCCCAACAAATAGCCATATCATTTGCTCGGCTAGGCTTTTCTGATGATATATAGCAACGTTCTGATTATGAAGTCGACGGTGTATTAACCTGCGAAGGGTGCAAATAATATGTCTCATGTCATCTTACTACTCAAGTACAACACGTACGCTCTAGAGCTGGCCTATGGGTATGACAGTTTGCGCCCGGCGTCAGCACTATTTGCCCATTCTTTACAATGATCAATAATATATCACTTCCTCATACGATCTTGATTGAAACCGACAGCACCAACAACTCTCTCCTCCACCCTTCCTCTGTCAAAACGGAAAGGGGGGCGGCGTGGAGGAGGTTATTAATGCTAGTGCCCGGCAGATTCATACAATGCATATAACACTGATTCGTAGCTACTAATTGGTCATAAAGGGGTTAGAATGTCCTATCTTAGAACCGCTCTACTAATACTTTGGACTTCTCAACACCAGTCCAATTCGGCAATTGCGCCACTCCTCCTTCCTATCCTCCTCTTAGGGCCGTAAATTCCCGTCTCCTGAAAAGATTCTCATGGGGCCCCATTG
This sequence comes from Biscogniauxia sp. FL1348, assembly GCA_022544895.1. Taxonomy (NCBI): domain Eukaryota; kingdom Fungi; phylum Ascomycota; class Sordariomycetes; order Xylariales; family Xylariaceae; genus Biscogniauxia; species Biscogniauxia sp. FL1348. Next base: position 50,141 of record JAJNNV010000091.1, read on the forward strand.
TGTAGCCATACTTTATCTTCCCTCAGCTTGCTTCCTCAGACGTCTTGACATCTGGAGAAGTTGCCTGGCACCCCTTTTCCGCTTGACCCTCCAAGGGTGGCTTCTTAGCAAGTCCGAACTCGGTTGAGTGTTCTTTGCTTAATTCTAACTGCTTTTCGACAAAAGTGACGAGGAATCCTAGGCACGCCACCCCGACAAATACCAGCCAAGTTGTCCTCAAGGCGAGCTCATATACCTCGATGACCTGACCCCTGGCCGGGTCCGATAGCTCGACTAAGCTATTGACATACGTGTAGGCACCGCCGTCGGCTAAGAGTTTGCGGACTTTCTCGTCAGAGACGATGTCGAGATGGACGTCGACCTGGCCGTTGAAGGCGATAGCGGCCATAGTCGCACCCCACACTAGGCCGAGGGAGCGGACGAACGAGTACGTGCCTGTGGCAACAGCGACATCGGACTCCGGCAGCGCCGCCAGTGTCGATGGCAACGTGGCCGTGAAGATCAGCCCGGTTCCACCGGACGCGATTATCTGGAAACCGATCCATGCGCCGCGAGTTGACTCCTCACGCAATATTAAGGTTATACATTTTGGTCCCAAGTGAAATTTTCCCACGTCCCATACGGTCCCATGGGACTTCGTGGGAAAAAAAAAATTCTCATGGGGACCCGTGGGAAATTTTTTTTTTTTAAAAATTCCCATGGAGTCCTATGGGAATTTTTAGTTTTCTCACGAAGTCCCATGAGAATTTTTAGTTTTCTCACGAAGTCCTACGAAAAATAAAAAGTCCTACGAAGTCCCATGAAAAATTTTTTTCCCACGAAGTCCCATGGGAATTTTTTTTCCCACGTCTTAACGCACGGACTTTTTTCGTTTTTTTTAATTTATTTTTTTACGTGAAATAATAATGAAATAATGAAAAGAAATTTTTTTTTAAAAAAAATGGTCCGTGCGTTGGGACGTCGTGGGAAGAAAAAAAAACGTCCCACGAAGTCCCATGAGAAAAAAACGTCCCACGAAGTCCCATGAGAATTTTTTTTTCCCACGAAGTCCCACGGCTTTTTTTTTTTCCCACGAAGTCCCACGGCTTTTTTTTTTCCCACGAAGTCCCACGAACACATTTCATGGGAATTCCCATGGGAATTCCCACGCCAAGCTTTCGTGGGAATTCCCATGGGACGTTTTTTTTCCCATGGGAATTCATGGATTTCCCATGGGGTCCCATTGTACAGCCGTACGCAATATGGAGAATAGCCCAGCCCCGACGGCGCTCAGTGCGAAGCCAACCCAGTGAATAGGCTTGTACAGTCCTGTCTTAGACATGAAGGCTCCTGATAACCCACCGAACGGGATTATCGCTAAGGCAAAAGGTAGGAATGACACCCCTGACATGAGAGGGGTTGTGCCTTTAACAGCCTGGAAATATACCGGCAAGAAGTACCCTATGCCTTGCATAATAATGGATGCTAAAAAAATCAACAAAAACCCAGTCGCGGGGGTACGATGCTTAAAAAGGCGACTCGGTATGCTAGGCTCGCGGCAAATTGGCGATGCCTCGTATACATGGAAGGCGGCCCAGCCGACAATACCGAGAATGAGTGGTAAAACAATACGCCACGACCGCCAGGAGTAGCCCGGTTGACCAGCAAAAATCAAGCCAAAAAATATGGCTGTCATGGACGGTATAAATATTGCGTTTCCAAGAAAGTCGACACGACCTAGTGCGTGAAGCCAAGTTGGGCTGCGCCTATATTGCACATCAAGTACAAAAATAATAGCCAGGAGCCCGACGCCCATTACCGGCAAGTTGATCCAAAAAATCCAACGCCAGTTCGCTTGTGCAAGCGCACCACCAATAATAGGTCCTATGGTAGTGCCGATAGCAGCAGTAGACAGCACGGCACTCATATAAGGACCGCGATGTCGTGGAGGAATCAGATCGCAAATTATAATATCCGACAAGACGTAGAGGCCACCGGATCCTAAGCCCTGGATGGTACGACCGGTAACAAGCATGCCAACATTATGAGCACCGCCAGCAAGGCCACTGCCGAGGGTAAAAAGGGTAATGGCTACAAAAATAGGATTGCGACGGCCGAAAATATTGGCGATCTGGCCGTAAAGTGGTTGAGGCACGGTGCACGCGAAGAGATACGAGTTCGCGATCCAGACATATTGGCCAGCGCCGCCCACCTCCCGCGTAACCGTCGGCAATGACGTGGTAATGATGGTTGAATCAATGGAGGCCATGAAGGACAACATGCAAAGGACCAAGAAAATAGTCCAGACACGCCATGAGTGCTGGAAGGATTCGGGAGCGTCTGTCTTAAAGCCGGCTTGGGTCTGAGAATTCGGGTCTTGCATCACCGGCTCCGGGTTGGTCATCTTGAACACGAATTCTCTGGGTGTTTTGTTTTCTTGAGGTGCTTCCGAGGCGTTTAGTTCTAAGTTCCAACAATGAAGTATGAACATGCCTGACTTAGCTGAAGTTCGAAAGGGAGCTGGTCTATCAATGAGCCTCCTCAGGAGTTTCGACCAACTAAGAACTAGTTAGCTTATGCACACAGAAGTGGCAGTAGGCCATACTCTAGCCATTGGCAGCAGCAAATATCCATTTAATGAGAGCTACATATCTTAACAAGCTCGGTGCCGGGGCGAGGGGGAACCTGGGGTAGGCTACCATTCAGCCTGGCCTTGGCTAGACACCTACCCGCTCGATGGCTACATCCTGCTACGACTCACTCACAAGACTCACTCACAGTTGACGCTCTACGACATTGTATTGGAAGTAAGCGGGCTTCAGAAGGGCAGAATGACAGAAGTACAGAATCTTGAGCTGTCGCGAGACACAGGTGGCGTTGCGGGCATTAAAAAATATGACAAGGCAACTCACAAATAGGGGTAGAAAGACGAGACTCCAGTAGAACCAACTTGAAATTAGAAACCTTAGTATAGTACTTCCCCGTTAAGCCCCCCGCCGGAATCTTTACATGACCTGGAGTATCGTATTCCAGTACATACTGGCAATCCGTGTCTCAATCTCGGCAATCCGTGTCTATTGCAATCTCGGCAATCCGTGTCTCAATCTCGGCAATCCACCATACAGTCTCGCAGATTTCCACCAACGCAGCTTCGGGGACTGGCTTGGTGCGACCAACCATAATGCAGACACCCATATATCGACCAAGCCAACACGCCTAGGCCTCCACATAAAAAGTTGACAAAACGGTTGAGGGGTAGGTAGTAGGTTAACCTTAGGTAGGTACCTAGTTAGACGTTGATGTTGGCTGTCGATGTACATACATACATACATACATACATACATACATCGAGCGGATTACCTAGCGGCCGGCAGTCCACCCAGCAAAGCCCACGGCGGAAAGCAGTCCTGAGCTGACGAGGCGGAAGGCCGCCTTGCGAGGATTGCCCTCCTTCCAGACGACATAGCTGTCGACCAGGCCTGCGTACGCGCCCAGGATGGCGAGGATGGTGTCGCACGCGACCAGCTCGCGGCGGAAATAGAGGGTATACATGCACATGCCGAGGACTGTGGTGCGGGCATTGTTGATGTGCATGACCGCGGCAGCGGCGGGCGTGCTGGCGATGCGATCTGGGAGACCGAACTCGAGCATGGCCGCTCGTGGGTCGAAGTAAGACCACATGCCGCCGAAGGTCATGACGGTTGCCGTGAAAAGGGCGGGGATGTGACGCAGCTCAAAGTGCTCGAACATGACGAAGACTTGGAAGTTAGTTGTACGTGCAGTGCGGGTGATTAATAGTAAATGAAGCCTGAGAGTGCGGCAAACGTGAGGAAAACTCCAGACCTCGGGTCGGGCCTTAAGTACTTACATGCTACCTCGTTAGTACTTAATTACCTAGGGAGGAGGAGACGGAAGAGGAGGAAAATGAAAACTAATAGGAAGAGAGAAAGGCATGATTTATTGCTGTTGCGAATAGAACATCTGGATGGATCGACATCGAAAAAGATGTCTCTGTCCCTCGCATATTGAAAGCCACCCACCTGCCACACAAGGGTCTATAAATTCGAATTGTTATGTAAAAGGCAACTCTGCACCAAGAACTTTGCTGTCTAGGTCGTTATGTTACGGTTGACCAGAGAACTATTTTACCTTAACCACTACCAGCTGTTGCCAACTGTTGCACTTATTGTTAGCGACAAAATTCAATATGCACCATTGTTAGCGATGAAATTCAGTATGTACTTGTTAGCGATGGAATCTGGTGTTGCAGCCAGGTCAGCGATGAAATCTGGTATGCTGCTGTTGGCGATGGAATCTGGTATTGTGGCCATATCAGCAATGAAATTTAATATATAGCTACTGTCAGTAATAAAATTTAATATTGCAGTCATGTCGGCAACACTAACAAACTAATAGTTAATAACACTAGTAAACCAACAAAGCTAACCTACTAGTCTGCTAATAAAGCTAATTACTACCTAGTAGTTTATATTTATTGCCGACATGGCTATAACACCAGATTTCATCGCCGACATGGCTACAGCACTAGATTTCATCGCTAACAGTGACCGCAACACCAGATTTCATTGCCGACAGTAACATACCAGATTCCATCGCCAACAGTGGCTGCACACTGAATTTCATCGCCAACAGTGGCATACCAGATTTCATCGCTAACATGGCTGCATACTGAATTTCATCGCCGACATGGCCACAACACCAGATTCCATCGTCAACAGTGGCATACTGAATTTTATCGCCGACAATAGTGCATATTAAATTTCATCGCTAACAGTTGTTAACAGCTAGTAGCTGCAACTTAATTAGTGCATTAAGGTATACCTAGTCATGAAAAATCGTTTTTTTACAAATTGCGCTCTGGTCAACCGTACTCTGCATCAAGAACTTTGCTGTCTAACCTAGGTCGTTAGCACTCTAGCCCTTAAACGGAGTCACTTTATATTTCTTGGCGTTCTAGGCCAGCCGTGAGACGTGGTGTCAACACCAAGTTAGCACCACACTTCGGGTAGTACTAGAGTTGCATTTTGGACAGCACGGTTGACTATGTAGTGATTACAATAAACTATTCCGTGTAACACCTGGAAATCACTTCAGTCGCGCTCATGCTCTCTGGTACGACATAGTTTTCCACGGATGATGCTGACAGGGCTCGTAGGGTAATATGGACGTCGGTGTCTTAGATAGGCTGATATTTTACTAACATCACTTACAGCCTACAGGCTCCTTCGTTTATACCCCATTGTAGATTTATTGTACATACGAGGCGCCCACAAGTACCTATGCTTTGATAGAACATCTAGGCATCATACGGGGTTCCCGAGGACAAGTCAAGCGAAGACGAAGCCAAACAGAAGATGTAAAAAAAAAAAAAGAAAAAGAAAAAAAAAAGAGAGAGAGAGAGAGAAAGGATAAATACATAGGCTTCACTCATCCATAACTCTCTCTTGAGTAGAGCTCAGATATCTAGGTATATGAACTAGCTAACCAAACATTAATATTGCTACCTGAACTAATAATTTGGTGCTGAGACTTAAGACTTCTCAAAAATTTACCACAGTATCCATGATGTTGCCGTTCTGGACCTTCAGCAATCCCCTCGGGGCAATCCTCCTGGCTAGTGCTGCCATGGCTTTTGCATCAATGCTATTTTCATCACGCACAGGTCTAAAAGGGCGCCATGCATCGCTCGCATCTCGAGTCATGTCGCTGTTTTCTAAACCCTGGATTATAATCAGATATCGCACCAAGGCCTGGGCCTTTCTCTTCAGTGGCCGTAAAATCATGCACGACGGGTATAAACAGGTAATTCCCAGCTATCACATGAGATTCTAGTTCTTAACTCTCTCACTAACCACCTATAATGACACAGTCTCAAGGCGCCCCGTTCTACGTCGACGTACCCGAGAACCGGTACTGGGTCATCTCGTCACAGGACCAAATCAAGGAAATGAACGCAGCTCCTCAGTCTGTGCTATCGTTACTAGGAGCAGCATATGATCTTTTACAACCCAAGTATACTATGAGAGAATTCAACTGGATGGATGACAGACGGGCAACTGAAGGCGTCACGTTGATCAAGACCCTGCGCAACGATCTCACTAACCATCTTCCGGAGGTCCTGCCGGAGATTCGAATGTCCTTGTCAGCACTCTTAGACCAACACTACGAGTCTCTGCCATCGGTAAATGGTAGGTTGTTGGCGACAGCGCGGAGTACATTGATACATCTCAGCATGCTAACGAATTTCCAGGTGCGAGAGTGTCCTCTATATTTCCCGTCATCAGCAGAGCTATTGCCCAGTCAAACGCTTTCGTGTTTTTCGGGAAAGAGTTGTGTACGTCTCATCCGTTCCTCCAAGATCCGACAGTTCCCCCCCACTGAACGTCTTTAGCACACAATACGGAGTTCATAAAAGCCGGCATCACCATGGTTGAACATACCCTCATCATCTCTAATGTTGTTCAAATTCTTCCGAAAAGCATCTCCGAGTAGGCTTGCGAGATCTCCAGAAAATACTAGCATCCTAATTCATTGTATCTAGCACGGTTGCAAAATTCCTGTCCTCTCGCTTGAATGCTGGTGATATTGTATACGACACCCTAGTGTCCATGGTTGCTCAAAGGTTCGAAGAGCGGGACCGCGCAAGGCTGGGACATGAGGTACCGAAGCATGTGAGTTTAAGGGAATTTAGCAGGAAATATCTTCACTTGATGCCGGCCACTAAGCTGACAATATACTGACAATATATAGACAGACTGTGTCCAATGGATCATGGATAATTCTCCCAAAACGAAGCCTTGGACTGTGGGGCGTGTTGTTCATGAACTCGTTGCTTTGTGGTACGGATCTGTCCACATAACCTCGGTGGTGAGCTTTTATCCTACGCTCTGTTCCACTAAACCCAGGTTAATACTGTCTCTCTAGTCTGCATGTTTTGTATTGTTCGATCTATGCAACAACAAAGAATATGCCGATCCACTTCGAAAGGAGATCGAGAATACAGGCTGGGAAGCCTTCGATAAGTCTGGCGGCAGACTTCTACCACTTATGGATAGCTTTATCAAAGAGTCCACCCGACTGAATCCTGTTGAATGCAGTTCGTCTCCTCTCGCCATGACTCCTATTTGAAGTAACTAATAATGGCTACAAGTGAGCACTCGGCGGAGGGCCCTGAAGCCATTCCATTTTGCAGACGGTACAAAAGTGGAAGCTGGCCAGTGGGTTTGCACTCCTCTCGCAGGCATGGGCCTGGACCCAAAGAACTATGCATGTCCCGATGAGTTTCACGGTTTTCGCTTTGTCCAGCCTGCCACCCTTGCCAAATCACTGGCTGAGATCCCGCGGCACGACTTCCAAATACCCGAGGGCCAGAAGCCGTCCCAGTTCACTGACATGTCAGATTTGCCGTTCTGGGGTGCTGGCAAGCTGACGTGGTAAGTTCTCTTGTCCCCCAAAAATACAGCCTTCAGACTTCTAACGGGATTATCAAGCGGAGGAAGGTTATATGCCTCAGCAGCTATCAAGATGCTGCTAGGGTTGTTTCTCACGAAATGGGATCTGCAGCTTGCGCAACCCGATGCTAAACAGCATTTTACGTGGCGTGGTTGGATTTACCCAAGTGCAAACATGAAGGGAATCTTAAGGCCGATAAACAAAGAACAGCTACTCGAAGGTCATTGAAGAGTATTTAAAAATGATTTCCACGTTAGGGGATAAGGCTAATGGATCATGCCCGGAACACGTGGATCAGAAACTACATGTTACAGTTAAACCTGGCAGCGTACAGAACAAACCACATGAAATAAATACCACTCCCAGCTCTATAAGAGAGTGAAAAGAGTCGTAGATGGAGCCTTCAAATAGTGCATTCGTATCAGAAATGCTGCTAACAGCAACGAGCATAAATAGCTTGACTTGATATAAAATTTGGCCACTTAAACCAGCCACTTGATATCACCAAATGCGACTAAAAGCCTCTGTAATCCAGAATTCAGTATATTCTGGTATTCCTACAACATGAACTAACCTAGTTTACCAACCTTGAAGTTAGGAACTCAGCGGTCACAATACATAGTGTTGTGGTGTTAAGAGGAACCCCTAACTACATAACCAACATAACTGAAACTACCAGACATTGATATGTATTGACCTTCCTCACTACCAGACCTAGGTTAATCAACTAAAAGAATGACTGCCTAGCGTTACTAATTGAGTATTGAGACTACCAGAGTCTGTAACAAAAACAACTAGGTGATATTAAACTCAAAAACTAAGTTCTCTTTCCGACCAAAAGTCGGCGAGAGGAGACTATCAATATTGATACAGGTTAGTTGCCTCAAGCAACTAATTAAGGCACTTCAAATAGTCCCCTATTCCTATAGTTCCCACAAAACTGCCTACCCAGGTATATAATAGCTATTTTATACTCCCCTATCATAGCGATTCCTTACGCCCCTTAATTCACTGCGTTCCAATCTCTATTGTAACTAGTACGTATTTAACAGCCTGAGTACCTACTAGTTATGTGGACAACCTCCCTCTGGGCAGTTTAGCTAGCGATAAGAACCGGAAGATCATCTCCTCTCCCTTAGCGACACATCAATCCGTCGCGGGGGGCCGGATTTCGGCGCTACATAGGTACCTACCTCGCTAAATACTCCGAGAAACCGTTAAAATAGTTAAAGGTAAGACGGGACGTTCCAACTTGACATAAATAACCCAACCTAGGTGCTGACGGCATAAATCACATCTACTAATCCATCTATCTACTAAGTCATCTAACCTAGGTCAATTGATAAAGGTGGGCAGTGCTATAGCGTTAGCTTGAATAGAGAGATAAGGTGACAAAAACAGGTAACTATCAACATGAACTAGATTGACTTGACCCTATAAGGTAGCTCTATGCTCTTATACCATGATTGGTGGTGGTCCCGTCAACTTGCGGAAGTCCCCGGGTTGGTGCCCCAGTAGGGTTCCCCACATTTGCCGGCGACCATGCCGTGAAGATATATCACCAAGAAGTGACCCACCAAAGTTCCCAATTCCCCTCAAGGCATTATCAATCTTGGCTAGATAGATACCTACCTGTGTATATAGACTATCGAATCCACCCCCTTTTTCCCCGACTCTGGTGGTGTTTAAAATATTCATTAGAAATTCACAATAAACAATCGAAAGAGTTACCCTTAGCCTACCTAGCCTAGTATACTTCAAGATTTGCAAAGGTTCACAGACCAGGGGGTATAATTATCTCACCCGTTCCATCGAATCCTTTTTCTTTCTTTCTTTCTCTATATCAAAACACAGCATACTATATCTATACCTATACCTACAATGGGCCGAACCATCGAGATCAATTGTGACATGGGTGAAGGCTTCGGGCGGTGGAAGATGGTAAGCGGAAAAAAAAAGTCCAGGGGGAGGCGGGCTCTCCTCAAACGATAGGTAGTTTTTTTTTCAACTTTGTGAAGCTAAACTTCCCCCCCGGGCAGGGTCCCGACGAAGAACTCATGAAGTACGTCGACGTCGCGAACGTGGCGTGCGGGTTCCACGCCGGCGACCCGAGCATCATGAGGAACACGGTGCGCCTAGCCAAGAAGTACAACATCAAAGTCGGGGCCCATCCCGGTCTACAAGGTGTGTACCTAAACATGTCCATCTTTCCCTCCCTCCCTTTCTTGCCTCCCTACGTATCTCTCCATAAATTTTTACTAATTTCCCCCTCTTAAAAAAAGACCTATTCGGCTTCGGCCGGCGGCGCATGAGCGTGGCGCCAGACGACATGTACGCGATGGTGCTGTACCAGGTGGGGGCGCTGAAGGCGATGCTAGACGCCGAGGGCGTGGCGCTGCACCACGTCAAGCCGCACGGGGAGCTGTTCTTCTACATGCACCGCGACTCCGGGATCATGGACGCGGTGCTGCGCGCCGTGCGCGCCTTCGGCGTGCCCGTCTACGGCATCCCCAACGACGCCCAGGCCCAGGCCTGCCGCCGCCTCGGCATCCCCTTCACCTACGAGTTCTACCCCGACGTCGACTACAACGACGCCGGCACCCTGGTGCCCGTCGCCGAGTCCGTCGCCACCACGCCCGAGCTCATCGGAGAGCGCATCCGCAGGTTCGTGGCCGAGGATGCCGTGCTCAGCAATTCTGGCTCCACCGTCCCGTTGGGGTTTTCCAGCGGTCCGTTCAGTATTTGCATTCACTCGGACTTGCCACACGCTCTGGAGAATGCACAGACAGCTCGACAAGTTGTGTCCGAGTTGAGCGAGAAATAGTGTTTTATTTTTTTTGGAAGGGAGGGGGTGCGGGGAGCGCTTTTATTAGGAGTTTCTGGTTTAAGAAAAATGTATTTAATCATAAATCAACAAGATCGTGTATTGTCTTCTTTAGCTTAGTTAACGTGGTTATCACTTTGAATCTGAATACAAACCGCGTTCTGTGCCATAATGGGTCGATACCATAAGCAGATAAAGCTACTCTCAAAGATTGTGACTGTGACGTTAGTCCTCCTTCTTTCTAAGGGTCAACAGAATTTGGCCCGGGGACACAAAAGAGCCTGGTTTAACCCAGACCCTATCCACGATCATTCCATCAAACTCCGGATCCAGTTTGACTGCCATCTCCATCTTCATCGCCTCGAGAACCACGAGCGTGTCCGACTCGGAGACCACATCACCTTCTTTAACCTCAACTTTCCAGACTTTAGCTTCCTGGTGAGATACAACGCGTGTCACCCCTTCCTCGGCTGCGTTGGCCAGGCTTTCTTGTAATCGCGCCTTTTCAGCTTCTTCCTGCTCTTTCTGCCATTTGGCATAAAGATTGTCCTCTCGCAGCTTCAATGCAGACGCAGCCGCGTTCTGGCGCTTCTGGAACTCGAGCACAGCCGTGGTGGCCAGCGACTTAGTCTCGGCATCTAGTTCTGACTCCACATCAAAGGAGATGTCCGACATCTCGATTTTGTAAATGCCGGCGTCGAACTTCTCCTCTAGCGTATCAAAAGTAGGAATGTCCACCTCAAAGAACGTGACTATATCAAAAGGCTCGCACAACCACGGCTTGCCGTTTGCAAAGTTCGGTTTCAGGCCGTAGGTATCCCATACGGCCAACGTCTTGGCAGCGAGCATGTAACCACCTGGATGGTCATCAGGGTAGATACAAAATAGTGAACCACCAAGCCCAACAGTTCCTTTAGGTGTAAACACTCTGCTGGGGTTGTATTTCTGCGCAACGAGTCGACTGAGAGGATCTAGAGGTAGCAGAATGGGCAGTCCCGACATGAAACCAACAGCGACTACAACAAAGCGGGTTCTCCTCAGGATATCGAACACTGAATCCCGACTCGGAAGTCCATTGTTTTCTTGTATGTAGGTAACATTGTCCGGAAGATATGCTGCTTCTGCTCGCTGGGTGGCGGCATATCGGTCTTGAGCATCTTGTATGGTGGGATGGTCGAATACGATAGGGAGCCTAAGCTCGCGGCTAGGGATGGACCCATGCTGGTGGTCAACCGCATCCTTTGCTTTCTCTATCAGAGATACCACTGCATCCTGGGGTATATCCTCTGGGTTATATTCAATCATGATTGCTGCGTGTAAAGTCAGTCACCCACTCTTTGATTCCTCAATAACTCGGTATGACGTACAACTAATGTTCACCTGCACAAATATACCTTCATCCACACCCCTACTGAGAGCTCGGGCAAGTAGGTTAGCCTCTATTGATGTCGAAAGGCTCGCTGTTTGGGTTCCGATATCTACAATAATGAAGCTGTCCGCGCCCTATAGCAAGACGTTAACCTAGAATAACCATGTCAAAATCCTCGAATAATCCATGTACGTACCTGACGTATCGTTATTTTTGTTGCTTCATCTCCTGTCTCTATCACCTTGAGTATTGACCGGGATGTGTCGAGAGGCAGCGATTGATCCAAACGCAACGTAGGATCAAAGCTGTTGTCCGCGGAAGAGATAACGTCTCTCACAGAATCGATATACGAGGTGATCCTAGCTGCGAGCTCCCGTGCTGACGCATATGATACTGGACGCATGGAGAAGGTATCCCCCGGCCTGAGCTGGCCTAGTTTCCATAAGTCTGCAGATATCACGGTCGAGGAGCAGATAAACCCCCCAAGCCCGGGAGCATCTTGAGGAAATATAACCGCGCTATCACCCGTCCAGTTCACTCCTCCGGGCGATGGATAGGGGTAATCGATGACATTGCTTGGATGAGCACCGCCTGCCCCCCCGTCAACCCGCGCCCATTCAGGTGCCGGCCCAATGAGGCGAATCCCTGTTCTGCTCGAGTTGTGGCTGACTTTCCATTCGGTACTGTACAGCTTTTCACGGCCGGAAGCCGTGATATAATCGTCCGAGTCATGAGGCCCTTGCATCACATAAAGAATATTCGTATCCAGTTTTGGTATGCACGACATAGGTAAGGTGTAGTCAACGAATGCCTTCGCGTCTCCGCCAACTGTAGCTATCTCGAGATAGTCGCCATGTCGTAGTTGTCGACCCTATAAAAGTTTCATCAAAGTTAACGGTGCTGACTCCAAATCCGCTCAGGTCAGCTTTTTTGTATACCTGGAGGCCCCCCATACCTAAGCTGGGGGTCGTAGATTTAGAACCTAACCATTTCGGTCTGAGGAAGGTCAGCAATCTCGAGCCAGACATATAATCGAGTAAGGTCTCAGCATACATCTCTGGGAAGCCCCCCTTGATCGCCACATAGCACCTACAACCAGGGCCGACGATCTTGCCAACTTCAAGCTTTTGGGACGCCTGCACGTTAATCCTGGACCACATGCTCTGAGGCTTACCGTCCAATTTCACTTCGAATTGAGCACCACACACAGCCACGACAGCTCCTGTATGGAAAAGTAGCTGTGGCCCGACCATTGTGATCTCCAATAATTCCACGTGAGGGTCATTCCCGACCAAAAGATTCGCAACTATGATAAACGTCAGCACTGCAGATTTGATGCAATAAGAAGGTGCTCACTATGAGACGATATATCATCCATAGGTCCACTTCTAGGGACCCCGTAGCCCTTCCGGATTCGACCTGGCAGTTGCTGGATCGTGGAGAGGCTACCTGGTGAGATGACTTCGATCATCGCTGGGTGAAACTCAAACTTCTTCTGGAGGAAGTTCGTTAAAGTCGATCCACTTGTAAATCCTTTTGAGTGTTAGTATATGTCTCTATTCCAGATATTCGATACAGTACCTTCAGATTGGATAAGGGCGCTGAGGAAGGACTTGTTCGTAATGATTCCGCCTACTATCACTTCTGAAAGCGCCTTCTTCATTCCTTCTATGGCAGAAGGCCGATCAGGACAGTGTATCATGACTTTGGCCAATAGAGGATCTAAAACAGATCATTAGAAACATGGTCGTTACAATAGGAGACAAACGATAATCACCGAAATGTGACCCAATGGTTGTTCCAGTTTGGACCCAGGTATCGATGCGAATAGAGTCGCCCGTAGGCCATCGCGCTTTTTGAATAGTCCCGGTGCTAGGGTAAAAATTCGCTACTGGGTTTTCCGAGTAAAGACGCAGCTCGATGGCAGCACCGTTCGGTCCCTCCTTTTGGAGCGGGAGAAGTTGATCGCTGGGAATTCCGCCTTTTCCGAGTAACTGATAGTCTGCTTGGCGAAGCATGAGGTGCACCAGATCCACGCCATAGCACATCTCGGTGATGCCATGTTCAACCTGAAGACGAGTATTCATCTCGAGGAAGAAGAACCCACCAGTCTCGTCATCTACTAGAAACTCAACCGTGCCCGCGGACTTGTACCCGATAGACCTGGCTAGGGCTACGGCTGATGACGTGAGTTTCGCTCGAATATCGAGGTGGGCACTAACGTATGGGCTCGGGCATTCTTCTACAACCTTGGAGAGCATCAGACACAAACACGATATCAACTTGAGCCTTCAAGGAGTACTTACTTTCTGATGTCGTCTCTGGATGCTACACTCCCGCTCGCCGAAATGAATCACATCCGTACCATTCCCGAAAACCTAGAATGCATTGTTATTATAGCTCTCGCACGAAACTGAGATTGGGTTTATAGAGCCCCTGAATCCCATCTTACTTGGACTTCAATGTGATGGCTGTTTGGATAGTAACGTTCGAGAAACACGCCTGTGTCCGCGAATAGCTCTTTTGATCGAGCGAGGACAGAGCCGAAGGCCGCGGCAACCTCATCCTTCGAGGAGCATATTTGCATGCCCATTCCGCCACCTCCACCAGAGGCCTTCAGCATAATCTATGTCAAGAAATGTTAGTTTCATATAAGCTGCTGCCGGGGAAAGATAATTTAGAGGATCCCCCACTTACAGGGTACCCGATCTCCTCGGCAGCTCTCACAGCATCCTCAGAGTCGGTCAGGAGCCCTGTCCCGGGAACTACTGGGACACCTGCTTCTTGCGCAAGCTTCCGAGCACGGTGTTTGAGTCCCATGGCCTCAATGGCAGAGTAATCCGGCCCGATGAAGACCATGCCACATTCCGACACCCTCCGGGCAAAATCAGGATTCTCGCTAAGAAATCCATATCCCGGCAAGACACCGTTAACGCTCTCTTTCCTACAAATATTGATGATAGAATCACTGGCGTAGTTCAAATTAGCACGATTCCCAGATAGCAATATAGTATTTTTTGTTTTTTTTGTTTTGCTCGACAGAACCGTCTTACATGTCAATATATGCCCGTTGGCCCTCCCCCTCCAACATTATGCTTTTGTCTGCTAGTCGCGCATGTAACGAGCCGGCATCTGCTCTCGTGAATATCGCGATGCTCTGTATGGACAGCTGCCGACAAGCGTTGATGCAGCGAACGGCTATTTCGCCTCTATTGGCGATGAGCACGCGATGAAGTTCCTGCATCCTGAATACGGCTGGTAATGAGCAACCTTCGATCGGTGTACCGGATTGAGTGGGCTATCGTCGGCTGGCTGAACACCATTGGTGATAAATACTAGGTAGGTAGAATATATAGCCTGCTGCGACAGAGCTTTGGTAGGTAGGTATCATCTCGTTCCGGAAACGACCTTGATGTTGTCGCTGATCGCCCAATCACTTGAGCGTGATAACATTCTAAGCTACTGCAGTCTTCCCCTTGTCGATGCACACCATTAGTACTGATAAGTATGGGGTATCAGGGCTACATTTGCTACCGAATACGGCATTTCCAAGCGTTTTGGAGCGAATAATGGCTGCCGTGGCACATTAGCACATTGGCCCGGACGACAGGATACCGTGAACTAAATCCTCCCATCTCTTCCCTTTAAAAGATCCCAAGAATCTATGATAGGGATTAGGACTACTTCCCGATATGGACCAAATATTCACTAAGATCTACATAGTATAGATCACTCCTCTAAATACTTAGGCCATAGCAAAGGCGGGGGCTATATGATCCTATCTATAGCTTCTCCGTAAATGTTTATACGGGATTCCCCAACATCCGAGGCCTACTACAGATTAGTAAATTGTCAAATAGATAAGTTCACCGATATTTGTATTGGTTAGAGAAACCAAGAACCACAACCACTGCGTGCCGTGGGGGGAGGCAGTAAATAGAGAAGATGGGGGTCAGGTCATGATATTTCCCAGTAGAACTGGTCAAGTTGATATCTACCTGCTGCATCAAGTGATCCTCCTATATGCCTGACCTACCTAGGCACATGTCAGGCCTCATATAAACTTAAGAGTAACGCGCTTGATAGTTGACTATTTTATTCCGTACCTAGGTTCGATAATTACCCATGTAGCGGATTAAAAAGGGGGGAAAAGCAGGTGCTGGCTTGACCCTCTTTCCATCATGTCGAAATTTGGATGTCTCTTGTCCGTCCCAGCCCCTCTCGCGCGTAGTAGTCCATAGGATAGACACCGGTGCTGCTCCAATCCTCTCTCTCGTTGAGGGCAACGAGGGCCTCGTATGGGGTGAGTAAGGGTCTGGGAAAGGCGTAGCCCCAGTCGATGCTGAGCCTCGGGCAGGCCACTTGGACCCAACACTCCACGTCGCTCATCATGGCTAGCTTCCCTGGGAAGATCTCGCTGAGTAGAAGATTCACCCACGGAATACCCATACTCTTTAGCTTGTCCTCGATTAGCTTCATGGTGTGCGGGTTGCCTTGGCGCCCAAGCGAGCCGAGAATTAAACCCCACTTCCGGGCTCTCTTAGCCGTCGTGATAGCATCTCTGCGGACGGTCTGCATCTCCTCGTGGCCGTACGTCTCGCGCGTCAGCTTCCTCGAATAGGGGTCATATCTATAGGCTGGAATGGCTGGGTTATGTATCATAATGCTCTCTAGATGGAAGCGACCGTCCCCCAGGTAGAGGATCAGGTCTACATTCTCCGAGTCTGGTAGACGCGGGGATGTGCACCCCAAAATCTCACCCCTAGACAAAGGCGCGATCTGCGGGATGAGCACCTTGAACCCGGCCTTCTCCAGAGTCGACCGGACACCGTGTATCGTGGCATTGAACTGAATCGTCCCAACGATAGCTAGAGTCTTTGGCGGGGCAAAATTCCGTTCCAAGGAAGCGAGAAGATGTGTTGTGTCGATGCTGATGTCGACGAATACATAGAGAACCTTGATTTTGGTCACATCGACAGGTATCAGGCAACTGTGGGCGTAGTGAACCAAGAGGTCGCACCCCAGGGCCCTCGCAGTGTAGTCGTCGATGCAGCAGGCTCCGTACGTGACATCACCCATGATCAGGGTCTCAATTCCCGGGCAGAACTGGCAGAGAATGTCTGATATGGTAGTGGCAAACAGAAGCAGGCCTTCGGGCATCTGCAAGGCCACCCTTTTGGCAGCCGAGGAGCGGATGCGATGGATAGTCTTGGGAATTTCAAATGAGTAGTTAGCGGGGAGCAGGGCGATGGCATCTTTCAGCTCCGGGTCATCCAGGATCTCAGCAGGGACCTGGTTGAGCAGCCTCGGCGGCCGCCTGGCTTGGGATACTGGCCTCGTTCAGCTTCAATCTCGAGTGCGCACGAGGTAGGTATCAGTTTACACATACCCTGGACTGTGCCGTCCCCGGAGCTTGATGGCTCGCCTCCTGCATTCTTCGCTGCCGTCCTTCGGCCTACAAACCTCTTTCTAGGCTGCCTTTGCGTCGGAGGAGGCTGGGGCACATGTGCCTCTTCTATATCAGCGGCAATTCCAAGCCCAGTCTGTGCTCGATCTTCCTCCATGGCAACGTCGTCGTCCTCGGTCGCTGAATGAGTTGACACTATGGGTGAGTGAGTATCGTCTCAAGCAGTAATTTTCACCTCTGAGATTACCTCAGGTATGTATCAAATAATGGCGAGTGCAGAGACAACTCGGGCTCTGCAGCAATAAAAATGATGCAGGAATCAAAGCATGAAATTTATGTATGTAGAAGTGAATGAAAATTAAAATCAGATTTATCGTGCCCCGTATTATGCACCAAACACGGATATGGAAGTATCGGGGCTATCGGGCTATCCATATAACGATGCCGCACAATGTCTGTTGACCACGACAGAAGTTATGTTTATATTCAAAGTATCATCTAAAAATACTATTTCCCTACACGAACAAAATAGTTTGGTCAGGAGGCCCTTGTATCTACACTATACAATTCACCAGGGCACCAGACGTACTTAACCTTAGGATGTATACTTGACTTGCTTTATATCTCGAGCTCTGAAGTTACCTGTTATGTCACAACCACTGCGTACATAGGTAATAGGTAGGTATTAACTAGTCAAGTACGGTATTATTACAATGAATCGGCTGCTGCTGCTACATCATGGCCAACAAAAAGTACGGTATCAGAAGTATTAAAGTTACAATAGAGAGCGAAACATCTATCCCCTGTGTCCGTGCCCGTGCCCATCCCCTATTCGTGATAGGAGAGCTCGCTGGACTGCCAGAGGGCGTAGTAGCGCTCGCATTGCTGCTGCTTCCGCCGCCTTCATTGTCGGATCCGCACCTATCGCCATCGCGGCCGTCACCCTACGACGCCGCGGTGCTGTTGATGCTGAACACGTAGCTGGCCTGGAGGACGTAAGGGTCGTCGCCGGGGCCGAAGATCTGCTTGTTCGCGCGCTGCCACTCGGGGTGGTTGATGGCGTCGATCCAGTCCTCGACCTCCATGACGACGCAGCCGTACTGGGGGATGGTGCGGGGGAAGTCGGCGGCGGCGTCGTCGAATAGGCCCTGGTCCGACTTGAGCGCCATGGTGCCGTTCTGCCCGTTGCACGAGTACATCTGGAACGCGTCCTGGTCCGTGTACACGTCCACCTGGATCCCGGACCACGCCGATTGCAGGCGCGCCACGAAGCCGCCCTCCTCGAGCCAGTCGTAGGGCCCCTTCTGGTCGCGGCTGACGATGTAGCAAGTATCTTCAAGTTGCTTGTTAGTCATGAGGTAAAGGTAACGCAGCCATTGGTGGAAAAGGGGGGAGTGGAATAAGCACTACGATAGCAGCACGCTCTTACCATATCCCGTGCAGCCAAAGCCACAGTTACCATCGGCCTCGGCGTCTCCAAGAGAGGCGCCGATCTGCTTGGGGGCGCTCCAGAAGTCGTTCACCGAACCCTGCTTGTTGGCTATGATGTCACCCGTCGGGATCAGGATGTTGTCGACGCCCACGCGCTGGCCACTGTAGGGCATGTACAGCGTGTGGTTCAGGGCGGTGTTGGTCTCGTTGTTAGCAAAGCCGTCCAGGTTCCAATACGTGTGGCTGCTCAGCATGATGGGCGTCTTCTTGGTCGTAGCAAGCGCCACCATCTTAAAGTGCCACGTGAAATCGTCCAAGGTGTATGTGATGTACGAGATAACCTCTCCGGGGAAACCTTCCTTGCCGTCTGGGTCGACGATGGAGAAGGTGATGCTGTCGTTGGTGTGCGAGACGACGGTGAAGTTGCGGTAATCCCACCCGTCGTGGCCACCATGAAGGGTGTCAGCCCCTTTAGGCGCTTCCAGCGTGGGGTTCTCGTTGGCATCAACCTTATACGTCTCACCGTCAATCTCAAAGGTGCTGTTCTGAATACGGTTCGCGTAACGGCCAGGAACGCTACCAAAGTGAGGGTGTTGCTGGTCGATCCCGTAGTAGCTGGCATTGTCAAAGCCAGCTACAATGTCTCGCTGGATGCCGTACTGGTCGTGGATGAGCAGCTTCGCTATCGAGGCCCCATAGGGGATGAAAGCGGCAGAAAGGCCTTCGCTGTAGATCCAATATAATCCATTCTCGTCCGGCCCTGCCCCGGCCGAGTCTGCCAAGGCGGACGGCAGCGGGAGCAGGAGAGCTCCCAAGCTGACCGCAAGACTAGTGTTTACACGCATGCTTGGCTCTTTCACGACCACTTTGACGGCAAGTGAGAAGTCAGGAGGACGGACGTACCTAGTAGTGGGAACCAGGCGAAGGGGAGGTGAGGGTTCCAGAAGCCGGGTTCGTGTCAGACTACCACATATATATACCTAGGCGGCCGGAGAAAACTGGACAAAGAACAGCAAACAAAGCATGACGATCCGGGGAATGTAATCTTACTTTTCGGGTGCTGGAGCTACTCCACCCTGTCTAAGGCTGGGGATAGTGTTGCATTGCATGTTTTTTAGATTGACCTGGGCAGCTGGGGGGTCTGTGGTGCAACGGCGCAGATCCAACATAGTGTACATAGATGGATGGGATGGCTTGCGCTTATTCGACTTAGGATCAGGTTTCACTCTTTCTACCTACTTCATTTTACCACCAGACTTACTTAGGTTAACCCTTAGTTTTTTCTTTTTTTTTTCTTAAGTCATGTATGATTCCCGGTAAGCAGCATCATTATTTGAGACTCTCTAACAACCGAACCTAGAGAGTTCTTGAACCTTAGGGTATCATACATTATTGATAGCTATCACGTATTGATGTTATGAATAACATCAGGGAAGAGAGTGGTGAGTGTGGTTGCATCACAATCAAACAATAAGTACTAACCTCAACTTAGCAACAACAAAAGCAACAACACGGAAAGCCGCGGGACTCTGGGGTAACTCGACAACAAGCCAACCAAAACTTTAACCAGATACCTACTTACATAGCACTTAGTTACCCATGTGCTTGCTTGTGTAACTCTCTCGTATTGATACATAAGCAGCTCGGCCTATTATTCCATCGAGGTGCGGGACATCCCATCGAAGTGAGAACAATAAGTATCTCACCCTTGATCACGAGGTATGTCTGGTAGGTAATAACTAACTACCTAGTTGACCTAGGTAAACCATGTTTAGCGGTCAAGCCAACGGAAGGATTTCGATGCTATGTTACTTGTGGAGAAAGATGGCCGTCATTTTCCGTCTCCCCCATTTCTAATAGTCACATCAATGTCCAAGGTATAGAAATAACAATATACTTAGCTTGAATCATACATATTGTAAATATCTAGTATCAGTACCTATGTAGTATATAAGAACTTTTAGTTTTGTTTCATTTTTCATATATCAACTCCAAGACCATCGCTTTACGTTGAAATAGTTGTATAAGCCGCATAAACCACCTAAGGTTACAGCACGTACATTATAAGTGTGTACAATGCCCAGTGTATCAATAACAAGGCAGACCACGCAGCTCCCGATGCCACCCTCCCCTTGCATTGCATGTGTTCATACAGAAGTAAGCGGTGGAGGATATAGGTACCTATGTAGGTTACATACCTAGTGTAGGTACGAATTTATAATCTACTGGTGCGGGGAAATAAGAGTGTTGACAGGCCTTACCTACTACTACCTATGTACATAGCTACTACCTACCTAACCAACCTTCCCCAGAATCCTTTAAAAAAAATCCCCTTCCCCGCTTCCCAGCCCCAAGCCCCCAGGCGTCATCCCCGCATTTTGTCCATCTGGTTGCATCCCCAGTACATACAGTACCTACCTACCTATGTGCATTTGATATAATATGTACTTTTAGTGCAGGTCTTCGTACAAGTGGTAGGTATTATAACTCCGGCCTCACCTTGCTCAAGCTACATCAAATACGTTGGTAGTACTGCCAGACAATGCCATGTAACCATCCATCCATCCATCCAATTCAATCCAATCCAATCTATGTATGCAATTCAAAATCTAAGTAATACCAACGTACTTAAGGTACCTAAGGCAGGTCATCAAAAAGCTTAGCACAATTCTATAAGTCAGACGATGTATCATTATATTTGGTAATTACAAAAAAAATTGAGTGGCATATGGCTAATAGTTGACTTCATCAACATATGCATGCCATATACAATAGATAGCTATCCCCTCCTTATTGCACAGGTACATAGTTACTAAACTTCCTCGGTATAATTAGGTATGAGAGGAGAGGTCCACTAGACATATTTCACACTTCATTGACAATACTATCTTCTCATAAAGCTCAAACTTCTCTAGACTCCGATTCGGACTCGGGACTCGTACTCGGGCAATATTCTATGTATTGGATGCTGCTAATTTGGGTAAAAAAACCAGTTACTCCCCTCCCCACAACGTTTCTGCGTTCTCTAACCTATACACACACTTCCACAACACTTTGACACACTCTTCATCGCGGAATTATACCTCAACCAAGTTCTCCTCCTGCTGCGGCTCCGTCGTATCCTTGACGCCCTTATCGTTCTTTTCCTTGGCCTTACCCTTGCGCTCCGCCGCCGACCTCTGGTAGAACTCCTGAATGATCTTGGCCGGGATACGGTTGAGCAGCTCCTTGGGGAAAATGCGCAGCAGGCTCCAGGCGATGTCCAGCGAGTCGAATATGCTGCGCTGCTCGTACGCACCCTGCGTTACGAACTGCCGCTCGAATTTCTCTAGGAACTCCAGCGACAGCTTATCCTCTGCCGACAGCGCATCCTCACCGACGACCGCCTTCATGGCCGCTGCATCACGACCGATGGCATACTTGGCATAGAGCTGGTTGGACACATCGCCGTGGTCCTTGCGCGTCATACCCTCGCCAATGGCTGACTTCATCAGACGCGAGAGCGAAGGCAGCACGTTGATGGGCGGGTAGACACCACGGTTAGCAAGCTGGCGGTCGACGAAGATCTGGCCCTCGGTGATGTAGCCAGTCAGATCGGGAATGGGATGCGTAATGTCGTCGTTCGGCATGGTCAGAATGGGAATCTGGGTAATGGAACCGTTGCGCCCCTCGACACGACCGGCTCGTTCGTAGATGGTAGACAAATCCGTGTACATGTAACCGGGGAAACCACGTCGTCCAGGCACTTCTTCTCGGGCAGCCGAGACCTCTCGCAGGGCGTCGCAGTAAGCAGAAAGATCGGTAAGGATAACTAGGACGTGCTTCTCGAGCTGGTAGGCATAGTATTCGGCCGTGGTCAGGGCGAGACGGGGCGTGATGATACGTTCGATACTACACGATTAACATTGTCAGTCAGAGGGGAATCTCTATCATTGTCTCGGGTAAGAGCCAAGTCAAGCCAGGCTCGGTTGAGTGACGTACGTAGGATCGTTCGCCAGGTTCAGGAAGAGAGTGACACGTTCCAAACTTCCGTTCTCCTCAAAGTCGCGGGTAAAGAAACGAGCGGTCTCCAAGTTCACACCCATGGCAGCGAAGACAATGGAGAAATTGTCTTCGTGGTCGTCGTGTACACCCTTGTTGGTAGCGCCTTGTTGCTTGACCAGACGGGCCTGTCGACAGATCTGGGCGGCGATTTCGTTGTGCGGTAGACCGGCAGCCGAGAAAATAGGGATCTTTTGGCCACGGGCGATCGAGTTCATGGTGTCAATGGTTGAGATACCGGTCGAGATCATTTCTTCGGGATACGCCTACAAGAGATTGATTAGCTTGGTGTGTGTGTAGGTGTGTGTGTGTACGTATGTATGGGTGGGGAGTAAGAATGAGGCAAAAAGAACCATACTCTTGAGAAAGGGTTGATGGGACTGCCGTTGATGTCGAGATAGTCTTCAGCCAGGACCTTGGGCCCCTTGTCGATAGGTCTGCCAGAGCCATCGAAGATACGTCCCAGCATATCCTCCGACACACCTAGTTTTAAGCTCTGGCCGCTGAACTCGACCTTGGTCTTCTTGACATCAATGCCCGATGTCCCCTCGAAAACCTGGACAACAGCTCGGTCGCCTACGAAAGAGCGCAGCTATGGTCAGCTTGGAGGAGCGGACAGACAGGTAGATAGAGAAAGAGAGAAGTGCCCACCTCGCGCTTCGAGGACCTGTCCCGACCTCTGAGTGCCATCAGGGAGGGTCAGGTTCACGATCTCATTGTAGCGGGGGAACTTGACATTCTCCAGAATAACCAAGGGACCATTGACACCGCCAACCGTGTTGTAACGGATCCTGGGCACGACGGAATAGGATGACGACTCTCGAGGATCCATGATGTCGGTCGCGGACGTTGTGGGGGAGAGAGCGCAAGACAATACGAATAAAGATAAACACAGAGACAGGGATATGGATGAGAGGAGAGAAGGAGAGAGATCGGGGTGGGTGGTGCTCCCTGGTATCGGAGCTCTCTGTGTTGTAGAGGTGATCGCAGTGTTCGAGGTGGTAGGAAGGGGTATAAGATAATAGAGGGGGGTTTGGTGGGAGGATGTTGAGGTGCAGGTGGGAGAATGGAAGGTCGATTCAAGCTCCAGCCACCGTTGACGTTTGTGAGGGTGGAAAAGCGGGAAGCTACCTAGGTACCTAGGTAAGTAGTACTAAGTGTGTTATTGGCCCCAGCCTCAATTCAGTGTTACAAGGCAGGCATCTTACCTGCTATCTAAGTTAGCGCTAGGTACCTTACCCACCAGTTACAGGCAGTAAGGGACAGTAGTACGATACATTATGTATGTAGTACTGATTGATATACATGTAAGCCACATGATAGGTATATGTAGATAAGTACCGGCTTATCGAGTAGGTAAATTAGGTAGCAATCAGCGTTACATATGTAAGTATGCATCACCAAGATGAGATCCCTCCCCCCTTATTGTAATACCTAGGTAGGTTATCTACTTATGGAACTACTAGCTTATTACTTTACTAGATAAGTACATATCTTACTTACAGCATGACTTCATCTCCGGCGTCTCACACAATCCCTTATATCCATCCCATCTTCCACCTCCATCTTCCCCACCACTTCCACTTCCACCTCCACCTCCACCACTCCGACCCGGCTTTGCTAAATGCCTCTTTCCGACTCGGGATGAAGCAAGAATGGCCGCCTTGCGTCCAATGATTCGCTTGGCTCCCTGGCGCCGAGCTGCACCCGTCCTCTCCCCCGCCTCTGCCCTGCGACGGCGATGTCTGGCCACGGCTGCTGACGCCAGGAACCCCTCTGCTGCCGCCCAGCCCCGATCCGACAATTACGTCCGGCTAGTCGAGGTCGGACCACGAGACGGGCTGCAGAACGAGAAGAAGTCCATTCCCCTAGCCACCAAGATCGAGCTGATCGAGAGGCTAGCCAAGACAGGCCTCTCCTTCATCGAGGCCGGGTCCTTCGTCTCTCCGAAATGGGTGCCCCAGGTATGTAAAGCTGACCTACACCAAGAGTAGGAGATGGCTAACAAGCCCGGGTCTTAGATGGATAACTCAAGCGCCATCATGGAGCACATACTCACCACCCACATCCCCTCTCCCGTGCCGGTGACTTACTCCTTCCTCGCACCCAACGCCAAGGGCGTCGAGAACGCCACGAACATACTGCAGCAGCACCCGGCCGCCTACCTAACCCAGGCCGAGTCGCTCTCGGGCGCCACCGGGCGTCCGGCCGTGGAGCTTGCCGTCTTCGCCGCCGCGACCGAGACCTTTTCGCAGCGGAACCTCAACTGCGACATCGCCACCTCGCTCGAGCGCTTCCGGGACGTGATCCAGGGCGCCAAGCAGCTCGGGCTGCGCGCGCGCGCCTACGTCTCCGTCGTGCTGGGGTGCCCCTTCGAGGGGTACGACGTGAACCCCCACAAGGTGGCCGAGATCGCCACGTCTCTCCTCGAGATGGGCGCCGACGAGATCTCGCTCGGCGACACCACCGGCATGGGCACCGCGCCGCGCACGCAGGAGCTTCTAAAGTGCGTAGCCGCCGCCGGCATCCGCCCTGAGGACGTGGCCATGCACTTCCACGACACGTACGGCCAGGCCCTGGTCAACACGGCCGTCGCGCTCGAGCGCGGCATCCGCACCTTCGACAGCGCCGTCGGCGGCCTGGGCGGCTGCCCCTACAGCCCCGGCGCCACCGGCAACGTGGCCACCGAGGACATGGTCTACTTCATGGAGAGCCTCGGCATGGACACGGGCGTTGACCTCGACACTGTCGCCGACATCGGGCAGTGGATCACGGGAGAGCTGAGTAAGCCCAACGCGTCTTCCGTGGGAAAGGCTGTCCTCGGGGCGCGTAAGGCCGCCGCCGCCGCCGCAGATAGGAAATGATAAACACAACCCCACCCTACGACCAGCATGATGGTGAGGAGATAGGTTTTGATTATGGTTGTGGTTGAGGTTTAAGTTTAGGCTTGGGACTACCTAGAAGCCATTCCGATATATTGCATTTATTTATTTGCACATATGTAGCTACCCATCTATATATATATTTGAATGGCTTGAAATAAATAAACAAACAAACAAACAAATACCTAACTTCCTACCTACCTAGGTACGTACGTATTGATGCAGTGAAACTGGAGTCCCTAAGTATTTATCAACCCCCCCACCCCCCCTTTTTGACGTTTCTAACATTAGAAAACTCCGGCTCATCAGTCAATCAATCAATCAATTAATCTCTTCATATAAGTCTCAAGAAAAAGAAAAATTCTCTAGTGATTCTTGTCCCGTCATAATCGAGTTTCGCTATCTTCTTCTAACGTCTCTTATCATTTTCATCTTTCGTGTCAGGGCGGGGGGTTTACTCTTTTATGTTTCTCCCACAGCCTTCTCGATTCTATCTCTCTAACATTCCCCATTGCCCCCCCCCCCCTCTTCCACCAATATTTGTAAACAAAACTTTCTATTCCATCCATCCATCTAGCCCCTTTTAGCAGAATCCCCTTCATTTAATCAGTCCAGTCAAATCTATTTTACCAGTCAGCCCTGCAGATGATGCCGGGTCGACGACATATTTGGCCCCTAACCAAATCGAATCCCGTTACTCGGATCCCAGGTTCCGCCCTGCGGTTTCTTAACTGCTGCCGGCGGCATCGTAGCGACCGAATTACCACCCAAGCTCCCACTGCCCGCATGTCCGAAGCCAGCACCAGCACTAGGATTCGAGTTCGGGTTCGGGTTCGGGTTCGTCCCACCAAATCTAATCGGCATCTCCTGGCTCCAGAGGTTCTGGATCGGTTGGGTCCTAGGTGGCTGTGGCTGGGGTGCTACCGTCTCGCCAGCAGGGGCCCAGGATTGGATGTGCACCTCAGAGGGGTCTTGTCTGGAGGAAATAGGGGACTGGCCGCCAAAGTATGGCTCTTGAGGCTGGTGTAATGGTTGAGATGAGGGTTGAGGATTATATTCTGATCCCCCGTTGAGCCCTCTCGCACCAGAAGGCGATTGCATATGACTTTGCGCACCTATACTGAGATTGTTAAGTGGTGGCATACTGAGTTCGTCTTCGAGCATGCGAGCCTCCAGCCGCCGTTCCGTGACAAAGGTGCGCGCACCGTCCCTGAATCCGCCGATAATCCGGCTCAAATCGTTGTAGAACTTCCTGCCAACCTCCACGTTGCTGATAAGCTCCTTATACTTGTAATATGCATTATCCAGCTTTTGAAGAGCCTGTTCTCTCTCCCTATTGCCCTTGTCGCCAACCATCTTCTTCTGGCTCTCAAACTCGCGGTTGACTCGTATCAAATCCGAGATAAGTTTTTCCTGTTCCACGCCCTCCTTATTCACGAGCTCGAGCTCAGTCTCGTATAGAGAGTCCAATCGCTTCTCGAAGAAGTCCTCGAAATGTGCGGGCACGATAGCGGTAGCCACGGCATGACTACGTTCCAGGCGAGCTGCCTCGGCAAGGATATCGGATTTGATGTCGTCGTTGCGAGCCTTTTCACGCAAGGCCTCAGCCTTCCTTCTGCGACGGCTTTCGAGCCGTGTCACATCATTGTAAGCGCTACGCAGGCGCCCGATGGCTGGTTTCAGGGCCTCCGGGATTTCGGTGCGCCGGGAGGAGGGCACGAAGTCCATGATGACTCGATCCGGGCTGGCAAGGGTCATGAGCGTGTGCTCGATGCCGCGAAACTTATCACGAACCACCCCGTCGCTAGTCGCGCTGGTCCCAAACCAGCCTTCTGCGTCGTTCATCTGGGTCCAGAGCTTCGCGCCTTGGGTAGGCTCGGTGCGACTTTCGGGGCGTGGCCACCGCTCCGTGCCGTATTTTCTTCGTAACGCGGCATCCTCCTCCGCCTCTGCCTGCAGCAGTTCCTTGCCTTCTTCAAATACGGCTATGTCGGCACTCCGCAATTTGTCGATATCGGCAAAGCTTCGCTGCAACCGGTGTACAGCATCCGCTTGGCGGATCTCTTCGGCGTGTTGAACAAGGGTGCCCGGCAAACCCAGGGGTTTCTCAAATGCCTGTATGGATCCGGGGAGGTTAAGTGACGAGAGAATCTCGTGGACTCTCTCGTTCAAGGTCTCGAGCTCCCCTATGATGTTTTGGTTCACCATGCGGTCTCTTCGCTCTTCGTAGATAGAGACGGCAATGTGTACAGAATAGGGCACCAGCTTGGTGAAAAGCGCAGGTCCGAATTCACCTTTCTCGCCAATGTAGTCCAAAGGCGCCGAGACCTGGGGCGGTATTCGAGCGATCGCCATCGTGGCCCGGCCGAGGATACTCAACTCGGATTTCGGTATCACGGGATCTGTAAGGAATCATCAATAGGGGCATCGTAGTTAGGTAGCAGAGAGCCATACTCAGATATATCACATCGTTGTCTCTCTCTGCACGTTTGAGGTCCTCCTCAACCCTTCTTTTCAAGCCGTTCAGGTCGTCTACAACTGCCTTGTGAAGATAACCGCCTCTACTCTCCTTGAGCCCTTCTCCGACACAAGCAACAGCATCCCGTAGTCTCGCTACCTCTTCTCCGTACCTTCGCTTCTCGAGACAGTCACAGGCAGCGCGATACTGGGCCGCAGCGGCAAAGTGGTGGTGCTTGGCGCTCATATGGTGGATCCAGCTACTGCTGACGGCCTCGGACCGCATAGCTGCTTCACCAGCGAGATTGTACAGATCGGAGACCTTAGCAGCCAGTCTGGCAATCGAAGCGTCCTTGTAGCCGTCCATAACGGCCTTCTGCCAGAAGCACTCCTGGCCCTGGGCCAGCTGCAGCTGCACGAGGGACTCGAGGGTATGCTCGTCCATGTCCTCGGGAGGGGCGGTGCGTAGCTCGGGAATGACGACGTCCTTCAGGTGCTTCAGGACACCAGCAGCGTTACTAAAGTAACTAGCAGCGGTTTTGAGGCCTTCGGTATCGGAGCGGTTGCTAGCTATGGCTAGCTGGGAGTACAGGGCGGCGAGGTTGTAGAGGATGTTGGAGAGTTCGAACTTGAGGTTGTTGTGGACAATGGGGCGCTCCGTGTTGTAGCCCAGCGAAGGGTACCATGTGAAGTCGGCGCCGATCTGTCATGACTCTCGCAAGTAAGCCCCGGTCTCTTCGCGCGTACAGAACATAGCTGCAGAAAGCAGGGAGGAGAAGGGAAGACGCACATCGATGGGGAACTTGCCGCTTATCCAGACCAGCTGGGCAGCATAGGCCTGGAGCTTCTTGACACCACTCGGGTGCGGCTCCCGCAGGTTCACGGCGTCACGGCGCAGAGCATCGATGACTTCTAGATCCTGGCGGAACATGTCTGGATGTTGGTCATACTTGGTCGAGATGTACTGGCGGATGGCTGAGGACAGGGACAGCTGGGTGCCCTTGCGGAAGGACACCGCGAGGATGTTGCTCTGCATGGCGGCTGGAGACCTGTCGCGTGTAGGACGATGCTATGTTGGTCAGACGAAAACAACGAGGTAGCTATAGACAGAGACCGAGCAAAGTGGTTGCCCAGGTAATAGGCGGATCGGATGGAGGAAAACCAAGATGCGATATGTTATGAGGCAGTATGGAAATATCTTGTTGGTTTGGGCATCATTTTATTCTTCGTCTTCTTTTTCTTCTTTTTCTTCTTATTTCCTTTCCTTTCCGTTCCCCCTTCGTCTCCCTCCTTTTTTTAGGTACGCAGATTCGTTCGCTTGGTCTTTCGTTCTTATGTAGGTATGCATGTATGTACAGAAGGCAACGCAGGGAAGAAGAAGAAAAAAGTGGAAAAAGAAAGTTCAATAGAGAGGAACTTTTGGTGGATGGGGTTTGGTTTAGGTAGTTTAGGTAGGGAATTATTTACCTACTTAGGTACTTAACCTCAAGGTCTGGTACCACCCACCTTCAAGTTACTAATATGACTTCATACGGTACCTAGCCCGTTAGTGACACTACCGTTTAATGGAATACCCCGCTTGTCTCAGCAATTGCATGTAGGTCTGGTACTTACAATACCTATATATTTCAACTATATTCCAATAATCAAGAACATGAACACTATATAACTGCTGCATGCTGTCTTTAAAACTCCTTAGACCTGTGATATTTTCGCATATCAAATTCGTCAATCAGTACCTAGACATTACTATTTCCGATATCCAAATAAATTTCCCATTTCTTTTCTGGCGGGGGGGCTTTGCTGTTTCGACGAAGGGAAAAGGGAGAATACAGTTCAGCCTTATATCACCATGTGCAAATGTCAAGAGGAAAGTGGTAAGATATGTAAATTAGATAAATAAAGTATCTTTTTACTCTGCTACACGGGAGTCAGACAACATATGGATAGTAACCGGAATATCCCCTCCATCCTCAACCCCCAGGCAGAGTAACAGAATAAAAGGCTTCTTCCGGCTGTCTTACCAACACCCATCGAAAAAAAGTGAGCAGAAAAGTCATACAACTGTAGCACCGTCGTCTTTGTCAAATTAAATTTGAATTTTTCCTTTTTTTTCATCATCCTCTCCCCCTATTCATCTATATACAACTCTCAGGGGAGGAAATGCTTTTAAAAACATTCTCGTCTCGAGCACTTCGATACCGAGTCTCATGTCCCCCTCCGAGCGGCGCCTCATATTGCATCCCTATTCATATACATAATCCACTTGCCACAACCCGTTCCTATCTCATATCCTAGAGGGAAAACATATGAAGGCCGAAGAAAATTAACCAAAACCAGAAGAAAAGGTAGAGAGAGAGAGAAATAAAAAGATGCGTTTCCAATCCAAGAAATGCCCTTGCCCCTATCAGAAAGCTTTTGTGTCAAAGAACCCAAAGTCGGAAACGCTCTATCCGAGAAAAATAAAAAGGTACTCCCCGACTGCCTAGCTAACAGCTCTATGATACAAGAGAAAAGTGTGTGCTCGCCGTGGTGCGTAGGAAAATGTTCGCATTCGAATGTCCTAGAAACGCAGGTAGAAGAGATAATGTAAATACCTGCTTGATCGCTACCGCTGAACGCCGGGTTCCGCGCCGATACCGAGCAAGCGGCAAAGAGGGAAACGGATAAATGGGGGAGTCCACAGTACCGGGTAGATGTGGGTGTGAACGTGTGTTGGTTGAACATTTTGGGATGTAGAGTCCAAGGAATACCCGAGTCCGTGTGATCATGCTCGCTGCTCATCGACACCTAGGTCTGGTATCATGCGCAAAACTGGTCTTGGAATGCGAGGAGTCTTCGATCGGCTAAATGCATTCGACTCGAACAAAATCTCATTCCGCTGTGAATTCGAATTTCCATGAAAGCAAAACCCCATATTCCAACCGTCTATTCATTACGCCTCAGTCAATTAGATCCTCATGTCCTTCACCGCACAGCTATGACGGGCGCTATTTAAGGCACCCACACGAGCTCGATGACCCCGTCTGCTCTGGACATGGGCTCTCCGTTCGCATCCACCCATCTCCAATCGTTGGCCTTGCGCACGTAAATCTGGCTTACTGTGTTGTCCGGATGCACAATGGCCTCCTGAAGATCCCAGCTGATCTTGCGGCCCGTCTTGAGAAGGCTAGGACGCTGCGGGTCGAAAATGTAGTCCAAGTTCCATCCCCTGTCCTGCGGCGCCGCTGCAAATGTACGTTCCATCTGGGCGAGGTTGAAGTTGATGCCGAGCGGGTAGTGAACGACGCTGAAACCGGTCGAAATTATGAAGTTGTCGGTTGTCTGGAATCGCTGCAGGGTGCAGTCTTCGCCACAGATGTGAGCGATCTTAGTGTATTCCCAGGGCAGGGCGCTGTGCCAGCCGCCACCCTTGAAGTGGTGGAGCGAGACGGGTTGGAGACCAGCCTCGTAGAAGCCAGATGGGTCGCCGTATAGGTCGAGTTGGTATAGACCACGCAGGATAGACAACCGCACCTCGGTATTCTCGTAGATGCACTTGCGGAGCAAGATATCACCCTGAGGACCCCAGCCCGAGTTAGACTCGTGGATCTTCTCGTCCGTCTTACAGCTCTCGTAGTGGTTAGTAATCTGCTCAGCCAAGGGGGCCGACAAAAATACACCGGCACCTCCGAAGGCCTGGGAGCCGTGGCGGTCGACATTGTTCACATCCTCCGACAATACACCAATGTAGAGCATCTCATTCGGGTCAAACGCCTCCATCTTCTTCGTCAACGTGTGAACGTTAGGGAAGAACGTATCGTCATCGCATGACACGATCCACTTCTTTGTGCGCCGAGCAGGATGGTTGTATAACGTCGGGATAAGCGTGAGATAGCGCACAGCCATCTCCATGGACGAGTCGGAGTGATATACATCTACGTCGATACCAGCACGGCGCAAAACAGTGGTGGCATGCGTAATCTGATCCTCGGTGGCGTCCAGCAACAGAAGGATCAGCTTACCACCGTTCGAGTTCCCCTTGCCATCGGTGAGCCAGTATGTCCATTCGTTGACGGGGCTTGTCCTGGGACCACTGAATCGCTCGAAGGTAGTGGAAACGCCGAACATAAAATCCGAGAGGTTGGCCGTGGTCGGGTAGGGAGAGAGAGGCACCGGAACCTGGAGGGGCTCGATGCACTTCTCCTGGCCATAGTTGTTAGGGTACTGCAAGTCGATCGTCTGGAAGGTGTTGGGCAAGAATTCCTGGTTCAGCTTGGTAATGGACTTTCGGGGAATAGGCTCGCGGTTGATCTTGACATAGCGCTTCAGATACTGGAAGCCGTCCTCAAGCTCATACTTCAACTTGATGTCCGCCATGTGGGAAGCGTTGACGCTGCAGTCCATCACATGATTGGAGACGGGCGGGATGTCCAGCTCGCCAGCCTGGGGTGCGTCGCCGAGTGGCTGCTGAGCAACACCAGACTTGCTATGAGTCGATGCGGCATTCATCAGTTGTGTGCCCACATCCTCTATCCGATCCGACTTCCAGGTAACGGCCAGGAGCATCAGCAATGCGACCGCGAAGAGAACGCATCTCGAGAACGGATTACGCATGCTGAAAAATCTCTGGTGCGGCGATGGCATTTTTGCTCCCATCGTCATCGAGGGAAGGGCCTGCCAAGGGAGAAGAAATGTTTCTTTTACTCCAGCCAGCTTGCCCGGGCCGCCTTGTAGGGCTGTTGCTCTGTTCCGTATATGTACACCCTCGACAGGAGTATATGCAAGGAGGGAAAGTAGAAACCGTCCTATAACTTGGGTTTTTTCTACCTGCGTAGGTTAAGGTTGAGTTGAAGGGCCGACATGTATTACGCCAAGAAGACGACGCGGTAGAAAGGTCTTTGTTATTGTTGACGTTGATGTTGATGTTTAACAACTTCGAAATCGCAGGTATGTAACGAACGACAGCTCACCAATAAAGACCAAATATGTGTTCTGAAAGGAGCAAAGAGAGAGATGGGGGGTGTCTGCCCAGTCTGACGTAGAAAGTGTCAGTTTGGGGGTTGTTTAAAGGTTGACAAAGAAGGAAGAAGCAAGAGAAAAAATAGAAACGGGGTACAAAGAAGCGAGCGAGCGGAGGGAAACCAGCAACAGAAAAGGGAGGGTTCTAGTTCTCGCGTGGGATAGACCAAGTGATGTAGTGTACGGAGTAGGTAGGGGTACGTACAGTATAGATAAGTCGGGTAGTTCAGAGGAGGAAGGTAATTAAGAAAGAAGTAAAAACAGGAACGCTTCCGTTAATACCACAAACGGACAATCCTATTCGGCTGGGGGGGTACGAGTTAAATGCTCCCGGCCCAGATGACCAGGATGTAACCGTTGCCGTACCTGGTCTACTTTGCAGATCTAGCTGGGGGGGAAGGGGGGGGGAGAAGGGGGGTGGGTTAAAATAAATTGGGGGGGGAAGAGGAGGAAGAGGTTACATACAGGGATTGGTTATTTACAAAACACTAAACTAACTAGGTACTACTTAGTTAGTATACGACTACTACATTGATACTCCCTACCTACATACCTACAACTACCTATCACTAGGTACTAAGGTACATAGGTAGATAGGTACGGAATATGGATACCAGTAGTAATACCTACCTACAACATTGAACGAGTCGTAGGTAGGTACATAGTGGGCATACCAGACCATACCTATGCTATAGGTACCTACCCAGCTGTTATGGCTATGCTACGGCGAACGCCACGCAAGCCAAAAAAAGGGGGCGAGTTTGCATACAGGACAGAAATATCCGCCCCCTACCTACACCATAACCAACTTTCCTAAAAGACCCAGAAAACCCCATTAAGGGGGCATGGTTGTTACGAGTGTTCTTTTTTCCAAATTTCATTCTTCTTTTTTTTCTTGTTCGCATTTACTACTTACTATATATATCAAATGCATCTAGAGTATCCAGTTTATTAGCTATGAAAATCCACAATGCTTATTGAGCCTACAAGAAAAGTCCCCGTGTAGGTACATAGTTCCATACATATACGACTACCTACCTAGGTAGGTCGTGGGTAGACCTCCTGAGCACAGTATCTTTTTTGCAAGTGCCCTACGGTACGCTACACCCCAACTACACTACCTACAAGCGCTGCTGCCGAAGAGGGTACTACACTAGGTAGGTAGGTATGTCTGGTATTGCTGAAAGCGCTAACGGGTTTCGAGCTGCTACTAAACGTAGAGAACACTAGCCAATTAGAGCATGTCTATCACAGTAGATGTGACTTGAAAAGGCTAGACTTAGATGAGTTTACGATTTGGTTGGTGGGCATTCCACGGTGCCATGCATCACGGGAGGGGCGCCAGAGTCCAGTGGTGTCCACTAGGTAGATTTCCAAGGTAGTGTACGAAGGTCGTGGCCAAAAATCTGGAGCATGGAGTACGCATGGTCCTTTTTGCCAAGCTTGCCAGGCTTCTGGTACACCTGTCAGACAGCTGTAAGTAGCTTACTCACTATAAGATTTAGTGGTTATAGTGAGTAATTAACGCTATTACTTGTTTAGTTTAGCGCATTTAGTTTACGAATATAGTACCATAAACAGAAGTATTATTTAATTAAACGTTATACAGCTGCGTGACAGCTGTACTAGAAGCCTGGCAAGCTTGGCAAAAAGGACCATGCGTACTCCATGCTCCAGATTTTTGGCCGCGACCTTCGTATTGATCCAGGTTGCGTGACCTCCGCCATGGGGGGGCATTGTGGCAGGGCGGGAACTACCTACCTACCAGACCTAGATTAATGTGTATTTGGTTCACCGAGGATCAAAGAAATAGGTAATGCTAACAATGCCTAGGTACCTAACATAAATTGGTGGCAATAGTAATAGCATTAGCAATAGCGAATGCATTGATACATGAAAATCGTTGTTCAGCTCGTAAGTGTAAGTACTACTTAGTTAGCCTTGCTGAGGCGTAAGCCCTCGGGGAATAAGCAGTGAGAGTGTCAGAATATGAGGAACATTGATGGTAGCAAGAAAACTAGTAAAGCAGTTTTGAAGTACACTAATAAATAACTTGAACAATTTCCTAACTGGGGTCAGATCTCCCTCCCTACAATTCCAAAAAGGGAAAAGAAGGTGAACTGCGCGATGTTCACTTACGAAAGGGTGGCAAAGAAGAGAAAAAAAAAAGGAAAAAAAGGGAGGGAGAGTAAAGAGATGTCCTCGAGGCCGCCTCTCAGGCTCTTACGTAGGTTTTGCCTCACGATTCTTCTACTACCTAGGTAGTACCTAGCACGAGGTAACGCTGGGGAGGCTCTGCACATGTACAGGGTATATGTGTACACACAGGCGGCCAGGAGGTCAACTGAACAAAAAAAGAAAAAAGAAAAGAAACCCTTTTCCCTTCCCGATGCCGTCTTTCGATAAAATGCGTAAACCATGGTTCCATGTGCGGAGCCCATGTCGTAAAAGATCGTGTTTGTAGATGTAGAAAGCCTTGGAAAAACCAGAACCTCACCCTGTTTGTCGATTGTTCCAGCTGTCTATTTTTATCCTGCAGTGCGTCGCATCTTCGTACTAGGTATCACATATTGAATATTGATACCAACTAGAGAGAGAGAGAGAGAGAGTTGCCAGGCTACATACCTAGGTCTGGTACGCTAAAACAAATATATCGTTTCTCTCTTACATACCAAGCTCAAGACAACTGCGGTCCCATATTGATACTACAAGTACGACTAATGAATGATATCAGACTTGTGTGTGTGTGTGTGTGGCTCTACCTATTGTAAGCACCTATTACATCAATACATACTTACCTACCTCCTCCTATAGAAGGACATTATGTTCATGTATCTGATGCCAGCAGAGTCCACCTACTTTCGTCCAGTCTGACTTACACAATTATTTCCAAGTTCATAAATATCGGATGATCATAACAGTTGGCAGCTGATTCTTATTCTATTCTTTTTCGTTAATGCGTTATCCCTACGCCACCCTCTACCTACCTACCTAGCTACCGGTTCTCCGTCTGCATCTGAAGAAAATCCAAAGCAACGGGTCAATGTCTAACTACATCGAGTATCCCGCGTTCAGCCATCTTGAACATCACTGCCAATTACGTGCCGCAGAGGCTTTTTGTCTCATCATATATTCAGTTCCGTATAAGACAGCCACTTGTCATACCTAGTGTGTATGTATAGCCGCATAATTCCCCCGCGTCCTCTTGATTCACTTAGACTGCGTTCATCGATCCTTTGCCTATGGTGGTACGTGACACTTCGGTACAAGCCGGTGGTATTTCAATGGTCTGCTTGCAAGAGCAGGATTATACATATCTGGGGAGGGAACCCTACGAGTTGGTAACATTGATATTGATAGTACATAGTCGTAGGCAGTGCCTAGTTGACACTACTAAATAGGCTTATGTAGTGGGTAACATTTAGGGGGGTCTGATTTCTTTTTATTCCCCTCCCCCCTTCTCTCACTCTCTCTGTCACTCTGTAGCTCTTCCAATTGACCCAGAAAAATCAAGCACGCTATCTTCGAACCGCGTCCTAGGCTTCATGTCGCTAGTGTCTCGCAATCTGCGTTTTCAAATTAGCATGGGCATGTTTTATGCTTGACTTTTCAAGATTGCCACTTGGCTCGCGAGTTTCTCAAAAGATTAGCTTAGGTATGCTGTATGCAGTGTCAAGGTATACGGACATTTGACATTTATCATCGACGAAAGTTGAAGAAATTCAACTCGTCAACCATTACACGCATACATTCCCCCGTTTCTGCCTCCTGTGTGCGTGTGCGTGTGCTTGTGCTTAACCCACCTCGTGTCGAGAGAGCCAGGCAATGCCAGTTTAAAAAAAATCGTAGCATGACTACTAAGTTCAATAAAGCTAAAACAAAATCACTGCCAACCTCTGGCTGTCGACTTGTCTGATTTGCGACTTTATCATACAACCGCAGTGGGTAGGGGGGTGAGGAGGTTACGCGTCCACCCCACATGAGAGCCTTGCGATGTCATTTAGGTCCGTGTCAGTTCAGAATCTAGACACAACTGGTCGAAAACACCATCAGCCAACTGACTGGCTTCGTTCTCTTCAATATTAATTGATTGACACCAGACAACTCTGTCTGGTATCTCAACTATCTCATTATGACTTTATAACAAGTGCCACTAAAATAGAAATAGTATCAAATTTGCCATGACCAAACTATGCTGTAAGTGAATCTCAATAACCGACTGACGGACCACTGACAATTTATTACCTACTACTTACTACCTAGGTAGCTCAGACAACCTGACAGAGACAGATCTGTTAGTAAAGCACACTAATAATAATATTAATAATGGAGAACGGGGGGTGTGCACATGAGAAGGGGTGGGAATGAGATCTGAGCATCCATTCCGCCCGCCCTTGTTTATGCACTGGGGGGGCGCCATCGGGGACCAAGAAAGAAGAATAAGAGGGCGGGCCAAGTTATGTTAGTAGGGGGGGGGGGGCCACCGGTTTAAACCAGTTGACTCCATTTTAGATCGTAATGACGTTGTTGCTAGAGCCAACGAGTTCCAGCGTTTCTATATCACCTCTGGTTGGCCTGTGTGCCTCTACATACCTGGTCTGCTAGGTTTAGGTAGGTAGGTACTATAACCCATTCATATCCATCAAACGAGTCCATTCCAGCTCACGTCACGCAAATCAACAGGCCATATTGATGTACTCTTTTACTAGGTACCCTCAAGCCCAAGTGCATTTGATGTTTCTTTTCTTCTATCTTCGGTACCTAATTGGAGCTGCTGAGACTGCTGATCACCACCAGCCTCTTTAGCGTGTACCGTCTATATGGGAAGTATGCACTTTGAGATAACTAACCTAACCAGCAACCTAGTAACATGAGGTTAGATAGGTAGGTAGGTGTAGTTATCCTGGTGCATTGATACATAGGTAGTATATATTTCATGTATCATGGATGCAGGTTCCCTTAGTACCAACTAAATGCACTGGATGAAAGCGCGTAACCCAATAAGAGAAGAACAGGAGAATTGACCTGTCAAGCCTCTTCCCCCGGCTCGAGTTGTTTGTCAGGAGAACATTAGGTACTTATGTCTGGTAGGTCCACCAAGGGCCTCCTCTGTTAAGTATTTCAATACACAGCATTGCGTTTACTTCAACTCCCTACATATTGAGACCGTGGTGTTATACTTCCCTTTCGTTATCTCTTTCTCTCTCTCGAGTGCTCTCTCTTGCCGTAACCCCATGCCTCATTATATCCACTTACACTAGGTATCTCCCAAGGGACCGTGATTCAATCCCTCCAGGTTCCGGGATATCGTAAATTGCCGCCATTGGTCAATCTGGGAGGAACTGATGGTGACGATCCAGCCAGATTGGATCCATCTCCCGAGCGTCCTTGGCGCGTTCTGCATCTCTTAGGTAGTATACATGCACTACCTACCTACAATCTACAGTATACAGAGCGGAACAACGGCAACATTGATGTCAAGTACGCCTAAAAGCATCGTAATGTGCCTAATAGCTGGGTTAATTACGAGCTGGCTTCAACTGCGATTGGGCCGAGCCAAGCGATGCCAAAAAGGTTCTATTCGCCGTAATCATTACGCATAGCTCAAATGTATATGGTAGGGTTAGGTAACATATCAACAAGACGTGGATCAATGAAGGATTGCAAGAACCACCTAACCTTGCTATGTATCAAATGATATGTACTCCAGAACTATATATCGTGACAAGGACATCGGAGCTGAATCATTAGTGTAGAGAGTGCTGTGCCGCTGCACGACTCGGCGATTAGGCATTATCACGACTCAGCTCGCGACTAATAGGATAAGTCTTCGTAGCGCCAGCCCCAGAAGCTCAAGCGCCAATGCGTTCAATTACACCAACCTACGCCATCAATTACAGCCTTTTAGGGTTCTGAACAACCTGCGATATGTACGACTTACACGGCTGAATATGTAGGTATGTAGCACGTAGGATAATGCCATGAAAAGTCCCGTCGCCCAGACTTAGAAAGGCTTGCCGCGTACAGGGCCAGGGGTTTGATGCTGTCGTGGTCGTTGTTCCGAAAACACAAACACACCAAAAAAAAAAAGCCTCTGTTTCCCTCTTTTGTTATCGAGAAAACGTGTTCATGATTGATCGCCCGAGAGGTTTAAAAAAAGAATGGGGTCGGACAAGAAGTCAAGACAAGCCTCGACGAAAAAAAAAAATAAACAACCCCTTCCCCTTCCCCTCTCCCCCCAAAAATGATCGGCACTGCCTGTCATCATCACACGTTCATGTTATTAGCAGGGGAGGGGGGGGTTCCCAAGGTTGCTCCGCGCGCCCAGCCATAGTTTATCGGAATTAGACTAGGGAGGGTAGGTAGGTAAAATGGGGGATCACTGACGCGAGTCACGAAAATCGGTCCTTCGATCGCTGAATGTTGCAGAGGACCGCTGCTGGAATTTTTTCACGAGCAGATTCCGAAATCATCATTTTATCATCCTTATCTAACGACATTCCGTTCTGGAATGTGTGTCGAGGCTTGGACGACTTGACGATCACGGATCACACAGTCTATGGGCAAAAACAACTGTTTTCATCCTCTTTTTGCTCCTTGGTGTTGAGATGCCTACTACCTAGATAGAATAGGGGGGGAAAGGGGGGCCACAGTAAGCAAATAGACAAGTTACTAGTTCTGCCCCGACTTATTCACACGTAAAATGATCATCGCAACAAATGGCACCGCCGGAGCCTCATTGACCGTCTTATATACCTACCTAACCTAGGTACCTATATTTACTGTCTTGCCCTGCCTCCCCACCACGGTGATCGCCCAACCCGAAACGCAACGGGATCGCCAAAGACCAGATATTTCTTTCCCGCCCGGCTGATCACTGGTATTCCCACGCCTTGGCACTGGGGACATCCCCCCCCCCCTTCTACCTACGGATTATCTACAACTACCTACCTACTTACCTAACTCCTCCCCTTCCCCTTCCCGGTATTGATGTAGGTAGATAGACAATCCACTCCGCCATTCGGGGGTCTTTTTTACTCGTGGGAGCCCCCCCTCCCCCCCCTTTTTTTCCCCTTCGTTCGCGGGCCTGTCCGCCGCTGGGAAGACATCCGATCGACATGTCGGCATCTAAATGTGAAACGCAAGTGCTCAAAGGGGGGGGCTTCCGAATCAGCACCCACCACGCCATCGATACCTACCTACCTAGCCCATCCCCTCCCCTCCCCCCCGGTTTCCTCCCTTGTCCACAGACTAGGTAAAGACCCGCCAAACTACATTAAGAAGGCGGTCTTTTTTTTTCGTTTTTTTTCTTTCCTATAAACCTACCTACCTACCTACCTACTAGGTACCTATTTGGGTGATGAGTGACGACTACGGAGAGAGAGAGACAGAGAAGATCATCTCTCCAGATAGGTAGTAAAATTCGCGCTCCGTCTGTTACAGAAAGATTAAGCCACGCAGCCGGCCGCGAATTTATTAAAAGGAAAAAGAAAATTCCTTTTTCCTTTTTTGAGGAAAAAAAGGCGCCTTTCTCTCGCCTACTTTCCCGAGGCTCCCGTATCGAGTTGAAGTAGGCAGGCGACCTGAAGCAGCAACAAGTATGTAGGTATGTAACCAGACAGTATCCAGTAGCGGAGTAGATAGGTACCATATGTAGGTACGTAGGTAGGTAGGGTTACCGGCGTTCGTTTCGTTCAGTTTCGTCCCTCTTGCGTATGTATGTGTATCTATCACCATTACCTACCTACCCTTCGCCAAAATGAACTCGATGCGAAATAGGTATATATATATATTTCTCCGGTCGGTACTCGCGCAGCATCGACACACGAGACCCCTCTCCCCTCTCCCCCGTATTGTGTACCGTGGACAGCGAGAGACTCCTCACCTAGGTATTTCCTCACACCCACCTACCTAGCACAGCATGGGATGCCGCCGGTTTGCTTGCTTGCTTGCTTGACGGCACGGACTAGGTACTACTTACCTAGAGAATCTCACAGGCGACTTGAGGACGGGAACGGAACCTGGTCCCGTCCCCCTCTCCCCTAAATGTGTAAAGTACCTAGGTAAGTCGTATTTTCTCCGACGGCAATATGGTTCCCCCCGCTGTTGGCTACGCAGAATCTCGCTACCCACGCAGCGGTTTGGTCATTTGCTTGCCTACAATGAAGTAGGTATCTACTTGAAGTTCGGGTCAAACACCCCTCCTCTACTTTCATCTTTAGAAAAACTGGCGGCGTGTTGGGGGATGGTGGATGTCGTGATTATCTCTTCGCCGGGGAAGGAAGGCTGTAGGTAGTGGTTCAACGGGGAGTATTTTTACATGCTATCAATATTGGAGATTGCTCTAGCCCTCTGTTCCCCCCCTTTCCTATCATCTAAACCGTCCTTCCCCCTTCCTCCAGTCTCCGATAGGTAGAGCGATCTGTGGACGTTATCCGGTTGATTTCCCTCCCTGCATCGATTATACTTT
This sequence comes from Biscogniauxia sp. FL1348, assembly GCA_022544895.1. Lineage (NCBI taxonomy): Eukaryota > Fungi > Ascomycota > Sordariomycetes > Xylariales > Xylariaceae > Biscogniauxia > Biscogniauxia sp. FL1348. The sequence continues at coordinate 91,475 of JAJNNV010000091.1, forward strand.
TTCCGAATATAGGGGACTGACCAAGCCGTCGGTAATGAAATTCCTCACAGCAATCTAGTGAGATCTTCTTTTACCCGATTAGAGTATCCCAATCTTCAAGTTAGGCATGGTCCTACGTCTTCGTATTGCTCCCAATGGTTGTCTTCTTGGTATTCTTGGCCATCCAAGTCGTGGTTGTCTGGAAAAGGGGGCGGGCGATAGACTCCTAAAATTCTCAATCCCACGACGTAAAGTTCTAATAATCTCACAGCTTCTTATGTGAAGACTTTTCCATTTCTCAAGTGTAGGTATTTATAAGTACCTCGTATCCTTTTTATCTAATAGGAGCCATGGTTATGAATATATATACCTAATGGTCAAAGAGGTGCCTCGGTTATATTAATCCATTAGATTAAAACACTTTATTTTAATATAGGTAGAGTTGGCTAAACGTTCAGAGTCGTCAGGTATCGCGGTGGGGTTATTGGTCTAGTATCTCGGAATCAATATGTCGGGTACTTTAATACTTACTACCTATGTACTTGCTAACAGTGACAATGAGGTTGCTGTACTAGGTAACCACGTTATTATAGGCATTCTGGCATCGATATTGATTTTGTCTGCAGAATCATAAAGTTGAAACTCGCCTTTAAGATCTAATATCATGTTGAAAGAAGTTTATATATATAAGGAGGACTAGTGATATTGTCAACCACCATTGGGAATGGCTAGACTGACCATTAGGTACACACAAGTATCGTACCCATACCGTACTTGGTTCTCCTTATGAGAAGGCTCCCCCCCCCAATCTCATAAGGAGACAAGCACTAGCTTACTTCTTGAAAATACAACTGCTGTACCTAGATTTATTGCCATTCTGGTGATATTATGACAAGTATTAATAGTAACAATCCATAAAAGGAGGGAGTATAGGCCTACCTCCACAATCCCGAATATCTATAAGTAGCTAATATAGGTACATATTTCAGTAATATAAAAACCACAAAACTTCAAGCTCCTCTAATGGGATGATCTTGAACAAGTAGATCATTAAAATATCTTGAGTGCAAGAGTTGGCAAGCAAGCTGCAAATCAATATTTATTTCGAGTTACATACGTGTGTGAAGATAACATTGATATCATTAAAAACAGCCCTTACACCCTAGGTATTTTATTGCTACTATAACCAAACATGAATAGCCTCAGAAAATCTCGATAACCTAGAACTCAGCATTAACCTATTCCCAAACACCCTTTCTTACTACTACTAATGTACCAGACACGAGGCTCATCATATAAACCAAGCTACACGTAGTACCTCACAAGCTCACCCGCAGCCCCGGTTTACGTTTTCCACGGCCTCGGGTAAAAAAGAAAAAAGCAAGAATAGGCCAGGGCCATTTGATATACAAATTACTAGGAAAACGGCAACAGTCTATATTTTATCACAGATACTATCACAGACACTTACCTAAATATCAATATATATAAACAAGCCGCTAGAAAGTTGAAGTTGCTTGCTCCAATCTCGCTAGATTAGGTAGGAACACCTACCTACTACTTCGACTCACATGATGTACTTCAGATCGATAAATAAGTAGAGCTATTGTTAGCTACCTAGGTAGGTAGGTTAGGAAATAAGGGTTGGAGTTGAGTTTATCCACATCCTAGGTAGGTATATTTTCGCTGTCTAGACATCAATTCACCGGAGAAAATACTGAGCAGACGGGATCACCTTAGTAACTCACATAACACATGCATTAAACAACAGTAAATATTATATTGATCCAATGGTACAATAAATTTAACTAGTAGGAAAACAGATCGACTGGAAAGTAACTTGGTTAACGAGAACATTAGGTTCCTATAAGGTCGAGCCATCTAACGGACGTTGGGCAATTGCTATATAAACCCTCGCGGATGATAATCATAGCACTAACCTCGTAGCGGTGTCCTATACCCATCATTGCGCCCAAGAATGCTTGCTGCAGCATGTTGTTTTGTTTGCTTATATTTTAGCTTGTCTACGCTGTATGAAAAAAGTCTTTTGTATGAAAAAATCCCCCTACTATTATAAGTCAAGCAGCCTACTCTGTACCTAGGCATATCCGCTAGGTTCTAGCGAATCTACTCACAAAATGAGACACAAAGTACAATTCTGCACATCCATAAAAAGTGCATTGCAAAGGAACATTGGTGGCAGCACATCATAATATACTCGTGATTGTTTCGGTGTTGACTCGGGGTATATCCACCCACACCCGCGCCATTTCCTCCCCCTCCCTTATAAAAAGTGCAACACGTCGATACACTATCAACAGAGAATCAAAAGGTGTATGTGCTGTCCATATCCGTCCAACTAACCCTCGTTAGGCTGAGAAACTGGTAGTATCCCACCTTGACAGACATAACTACCATGAGATAGGCAGGTTTGTACCTAACCTGTCCATATACGATCGGTCCATCCTGTTTTCTGCGTTCGCCCTGATTCAAGTGCAAATATGCGCCACCATACCGAGACCATATATACGTGTCCGGAAGATTCTAATCGCATCGAATCATCGTCATCATCATCAATGATCATTATACATTGCCAACGCAGTCCATTTTTGCTGGCCCACGCAAATAATACCTCAACCACCTCTCAGGGGTTGGTCAGAAAGAAAAGAAAAAGAATAGCAAACACTTCGCAACTGGTATGACCGTCTCTTATGCTTTGGTTCATTGCCGATTTACCACGCGCCATGCCCTCAAACCTGACCTCCTAACCACCCATGTGCCCAAGTATCCGATGTGTTGCCAAAAACTGAGAAACCACACCATGGCGTCCCGTGATGAGACGATGATGAGACCGTCAAGGTCTTTTTAGATATCCATTCCTGTCATGATAGTATTTTAGCAACTCGTTGGATTCTTTGCTCCCACAGCATAATGCCGATGTGGAGTTCGTCTCGCGGGATGACCCAAAGATGAGGATGTTCATGATAGGATATGCAAGTGGTACGTGTGCTATCTGACGACGCCGACCCTACCTTCCTCTAGACACCTTCTCTTCCCCAGAATGGTATCGCCCGGACAGTCCGAATCACGGTCTTCGGAGAAGCTTGCATTAAAAACTTCCGAGAGGACCTCTCTCCTGCGCTTGGGCGACGGGGGTGTCGACTCGGGCGTCGGCCCCAGCTCGTCTTCGTACGTGTCCATGGGGACACCGTCGAAATCACCGACGAGATCTGCGCCTAGGGCCTGACCTAGACGCTCCTTGAGACCCAGAACCGGCCATATCGGGACTTGGACATGCTCGATCTTGATCCCCGCGTCGCCAGCAGGGACCTTATCGGGTTGGTGGAACATGGTAAGAAGCCCTGCCGAGACAGTACCGGTGTAAACGATGAAAGCGTTGTCGTCCTCCGAAACAGTTAGGACGCGGACCTTGACATCCCGTGGGGTAAAAACGGCAGGGTGGTTTATGTCGGCATGAACATATTGCTGGGCCATAGCTATCATGATGGCGACGAAGTAGGAATCCTCATCGAGGTTTTTGGGTATCAGACTCTTAGATCGGAGCATCTGTAAGCGGTGGACAGGCCCGTTGTATGATCTATTGGGCCCGCTCAAGACGCGGAAGCAATTCCGCCTGACATGGTTCAGATGGCTCCGGCTGACGTAGACTAATATGGGGGCATCGTTGGGGGCGTTTACAGACATGGAGGCCATTAGCTGATTGGCCGTGCGGCTGGACGTCCAGGTGGTAGCCGAATTAAAGGACATGGCGCTGGGGTCGGGCTGGGTCCAGATAGCCTGGCAGCGGATGGCCTTGCCATAGTAGTGACGTCCGAAGCGCATAGGGAGGTCAGAACCTGCTTTAGGACGCGAGAGGTGGTTCGGAAACAAGACGGAGAGAATCTGCTTCATAGCGCGGTTCTTGGCCATGATGGGCTTTGAACCGTCAGTCGACATGAGTATATCCAAGTTGCTGCCGAGAGTGACGACGGTGGGCGGGGCCTTGGGAGAGCGCCGAGGCGAGGTTGTGGTGCAAGGAGTCGGGGTCTTCTGAGGAGGCAGCTGGACGAAGCGACAGTTGAGTAGTCGCATGTGTAGGTCGGTCCAGCATATGGGCAGGACGTACAGTGAGGTGCCGGCATGGTCGTGCAAGATGTCGTAGAGGGACCCGATCTCGGGAACGAGGTGTCTCCGGCGCAGCTTCTTGTGCTTGGAGGTTGTTGTCGCGGTACTCGTGGTATCTGTTGGCTCTATCGCCGACGCGTGTGTTGTTCCCATGGCGATCGTATGGGAGGCGAGGCGATGCCAGGCGAGGAGAGAAGAGAGGTGAGATGAGATACCTAGTAAGTTGGAGCAGCGATTTAGTAATTAGTAAATACCTTGAGGGTAGGGTTGTTTAACGGTGTCTGAAGGGAAAAGGGCAGGGGGAGGGGAATATACTATCAAGTAAATGATGTGTGTATTGATGTATGTAATAGGTAGGTAGGTTTACTTACCTGGCTGGTCACTCGCACACCCTAGTCAAGGGTTAGGTACCTTAGTAGGTAAGAGGGTTACCTAGGTAATACCTAGTAGGCAGTAGGTCCTGAATTTGGGGTACTTCTTGACGGATGGATGCAGCGATTTCTTCCTTGTCTTTCCAACCTAAGTATAGGTACGTATGTAGGTAAATATAATAAAAGTAAAATAAAAACCCAATAATGCAAAGAGATTTATTGACGAGAATGCAGAGTTCACCTAGGTAGGTAGAGCATGCGACAGCAGTGAGACGCAGCTCAAAACAAGGCGGGCGGCAAAGAGAGCTGAGGAGAATGATGGAGGTGGGAGAAAAGGTGGGAGGAGGGACTCGGGGGTGTCAAAGATAAAAGACGCGACTTGGGAGGGGGGCCTTTTATTTTTGCTTGGCTGGGGCTTGCACCTGTCTTTTTGCTGGGATGCGACAGTCGCGCGAGTTCAGGTGACCACCACCTACATATGTACTTAGGTACATGATCATACTACTTAGCCACTAGGCGGCTGCCACACCAAACCAACTGCCATCTATGACCTCATTGAAAGTACCTACTTACTAAAACTAAAAGGGGAAGTACAAACTGGTACAACATAACATTTGAATAAACCCCGACCAACAACTTTGAACCAACCCGGCTAGTCCGAAAAGCCTGTCCGCATTTCCCGATAGGAATTGCATTATGTAAGGGTAGCCGCTGAGGTAGGTTAAGTACCTAAGTACCTACATACTTCTTCCCAAGAGGTACATATATACCTAAGACAACAAGTGCAGCCTAAACAGAGCCGGTGTTTCTCCGTGAGAAGAGGGTCCTCTAGGTATGTCTCTCCCTACCTACATACATAGTAGGTACTTACCTAACGATTTCAAGACGTCAGCCTCAAAAGCTGCTGCCTCCTCCACGCTAAGTAAAGTACTACCTACTACATACCTAGTAGGTCAAGTACATAGTTAGTAGTTACCTATTGCATAGTTGCCTATGTACGTAGTTGTACCTAGTACCTACTACCTAGTAGAGCTTCCCTACCTCCATCAACTTATCCTAGATACCATTCAAACAATCTTCAGCCTTACCATCCCACTCGACTCGAACCAGCCAGCGCCTTTATTCGTAAATACCTACCTACCTACCCATTGCCCGAGCATCACCGACTCCCTTCGGTGCCCAACATTGACACGATGCCGGTATGTTTTTTTTGTCTCCTCTCCGCCCTTTCGTGCTTCGGCATCAACCATTCAGCCAAAGTGGCGATATGCCGCTATTCCATACCTCTCCCCCCTTTGTCACCCCTTCCCATGCTAGCAATCGCGAGGAGAAAGGGGGGGCATGATGTGTTTTTGGCTTTCACTCCACCCCACAAGGCCCCCTCCCCCCCTTTCTCCGAAAAGGAGGCAAAAAGCAAAGAAAAGAAAAGAAAAGTAAAAAAAGGAACTAACCTTCGTTCTCCCGGTCTAGGCCTACAACTCCATGTTCAACGGCGACCCCAACGTGCCGCGTCTGATCGGGAACTTCCCTCTGCTGCCGCTGCGGACCAAGACGCGCGGGCCCGCCTACACGCTGCCTGCGCCGGCCGCGCCGCTGGCCCCCCACGAGTCCCCCGACCCCGACGACGAGTCGTACGACATACTCGACGAGGTGCTCTCGCTCTTCCGCGCCAACACCTTCTTCCGCAACTTCGAGATCCAGGGCCCCGCCGACCGCCTGCTCATCTACGGCATCCTCTTCGTCAGCGAGTGCCTCGCCAAGATCAAGCCCCACCACGGCGTCCGCGACGCCACCAAGGAGGTCCTCAACACCGCCCTCGACCTCAACTTCAGCATCCCCGGCGACCCCGGCTTTCCCCTGAACCAGGTATGGGGATCTCCCTCTCCTCTCTCCTTTCCCTTAATTTAAGAAGGGCTATATATATATATATAATATCGGAGATGATATAAATGCTAACCCGGACACGTCACACTAGATGTACGAGCCCCCGCGGGACCGACAAGACGCCGAGCAGCTGCGACAGTACCTCTCCCAGGTGCGGCAAGAACTAGCTTCAAGGCTGCTGGCGCGGGTCTACGAGGAGGGCGGAGACGGCAAGCCGAGCAAGTGGTGGCTCAGCTTTACAAAGCGGAAGTTTATGGGCAAGGCACTGTAAAAAGAGAAAAGAGGCGGTGACAAAGAAACGAGAAGAGAAGAGAATAAGAGGTCAGAAATAGAAGGGAAGCAGAAGGGGGAGAAGTGGTAGTAGAAAAAAGAGAAAAGAGAAAGGAAGGGTGAAGGTTTCAGAGTAAGGAGAGATGGAGGAAGACAAGTCTGTACACACCAGACAGCCAGTTAGGGGAAAATAAAGAACGAAAGAAAGAAACAAGAAACTGGTTTAAATTTTTAAATTTTTAAAATAAAAACCCGCAGATAAATCATGACTGTAGTACCCAAACATTCTACGAGGATCGGGCGTTCCCTCGCGCAATGCTCATAGCTGATACATTAGCAAAAGCAGCCAAAAATACCTGCTCTTCTTGTGCTTTTGGCTCTGTTCTGTTGATACGGCGCGGCGCAATCATTTGATCTTCTAAGTAAGTACCAGACGTACGTACACGCGAGCACACAGTTACACGATCGACTCCTACTACGCCTACTTCATCTAGGCCTACCCTGCATCATAGTTAACCTAACCTAGGTCGGTATGTTATATTCTATCCTTACCTAGACGTCTTCTTCTAGCTCGACTTCTTTTTTTCTTCAATAAAGAGTTTTACACGCCCAAGTCCCCTTCCCTAATCTTTACTCTTGATGATTTGGTGCTACGTCCTGTCCCCCTTCCTCTACCTTCCTCTTCTTCGACCTCTTCTTCCCCCTAGCCTCCACCTTCCCCTCCGCGGGCTTGACCCTCCACCCGGTGAAGACGTATCCCTCGGCGCCACCCTTGCTCGTCATGAGGGGATGCGTGCGGCCGGGGAGGACCTGCCACCTCCTGACGCGGGACGTCTGTATCGACGCGCCGAGCACGAGCGTGGGGTTGAGGGGGAACTCGTCATTGCCTGCCCAGCGCTCCTGTTCCTCCAGACTGCACCCCGCGAGCTCGTCAGGCGGGTTCGCAACCCAGGCGCCGCGGCGTGCGATGCTGTAGCAGTCGGCAAGGGCGGTCAGAGGCTCGATGGCCTGCGAGTAGATGGCGATGGGGGCCCCGCCGGCCAGCAGGGGCACGCAGTGGCGCATGACCGAGACCGGGTCCATGGTGCTAGCCACCACGAGGCCGGAGAACCCACCGCTCCGCGCGCTGTCGATGATGTGATGGGTTCGCGCCCAGCGCCGCCGCTTGCGGTGGTACGTGCCCCGGCGGTTGGCTTTCCATGAGCGCAGCTCCTCGGGCGCCGCGCTGGGCGCCTCAGAGCTGTAGGTGCTGTCGAGTTGGGGCTCGAGGAGCTGCAACCACGACAGTGTCATGAGGTGCCGAGTGAGTGGGTGGGTAGGTGTGTGGACCGGGTTCGTGATATCGAAGTCGTAGTACCGGAGGAAGCTCAGGTTAGGCTGCGAATTTGGGTGGATTACGGTGAGGGTGTTGGCGTGCGCATAGGGGACCAGCAGGTCATTCGATCGTTGTTTCATCTCCCCTGGTGGTTTCCTGGGGGCCTGGGGTGGTTTGGGTTTTGAAGACTCGTCGTCTTGAGGTTCTGACTTGGTATCAGGTAGGCTGTCGTCGGCCACGATGGGTTGATGAGCCGGGTCACTGCTCTCAGTTGTGGTGGTCATTACGGGCTGAACTGGTGGTTCTCTTCGGCGGGCTTTCGGTGACCGTGATCTCTGGGGTTCCTCCAAAGTATGCTTGGATTTGGTCGGGTACAGTATACCCATGCGCTCGGCCATAGCAGCAACCAGCAAGCCGCCAGTGTCATCGACCACGAGCCAACGCTCCGGTGTCTGTTCGGGGCCCAGAATGCCGTCGGCCCCTCCCTCCTCGGGGGACTCGCTGTCACAGTGGTCCTCACCACCGAAGTGCACATTGGCCCAGCACCCTAGTAGGGCAACCATCTCCTCCCTCATGTCCAGGATCTTGGCGGGGTCTTTGTCCTCAAGCAGCCAGTAGTCCAGCTGGGCCACATCGAGGGGCAGCACACTGAACCTCCGTATGTACTTCCGTGTCTTGAGTAGCTTGTACTTGGCCAGAGAGTATTCCGTCTTCTGGTCAATAGCGGTATGCGACAGCATAAGCTTGGCGATCAGGCCCTTCCCAGCGTCGGTGCCATCCTTCTTGAGCTCCTCGATCTCCTCCATAGACAGGGTCTGGCGTGCCTCGGCATTGAGTTCTGCACGGCCGGTGGTGGCGACGACGGCGCCCGACTCGGGGTCTACGAGGGTGTATTCCACCCCGGTGGGCAGGGGAATCTCGGCATCGTCGCCATCGGGGACGGGGGTGGCGTCTTCGGGGGAGATGGAGGAAGTGGAGGTGGAGGGAGAAAGGATATCGCTGTAGAGCTCGGCGGCGGGCACGATTCGCAGTCGGTTGAAGGTCTCGGGGGGTTTCTTGTCTTGGAGCTCGTAGGTAAGGTGGTAAGGTCGGTGAATGATCAGGTTACTGGGGAAAGATCCGTATTTGCCCAGAGACACGGTGCTGCAGTATAACACAACACCTCGTCAGCGGGTGCGACAATGACGACGCCTCTTTCTCTTTCTCTTTATTTTCGTACATACGTATTTGGTATGATTTGGAGAATTCTGGTGTTTCCCGAGGGGAGCTTTAAAGCAATCCAGGCATTGGGCTCGACTAGTGAATGCATCTGGGCGAAGAATTGCCCTCCCGTGGAGGTGTAGTGTAGGTCTGGATCGAGTGAACCGTTTTGAAGCTATGGATTTCCTTTAAAAGGGAAGAGGAAAAAAAAAGATTGGAGAGTCGCCCGAGACAAGACCGATAAGATATAGATTTAGCTGCATTTATGAAGCTAATAGGTAGGTAGTACTACATAGATAAGGTACATTGATAGGTTAATACAGGGCAGGACCCCGCAAACGCTGCTCTAGTAGTTCCAGGCCCTTCGAAGGTCCTCAAAGGTCCTCAACTCTAGGTAATGCATCTTCCCCGAAATTGCCCTTTTAGGAAACTTCAACATCCACACATCCTCTTTGCTTCATTTTTCACGATAGAACTTTCATACTTATAAACATAGGTATATACAAGTATTATTGAAAAAAGAAAATAATGTAGGAAAACAATACACACATGAAATCGAAACTAAAAACCACCTGCCAAAGGATATCATCAACCGAACGCCTACACTAACTAGGGAGTACTTATACCTAGGTTAGACATATGGTAGAGTGCGTCCGGTACTCGGGTATCGACCTGCACTTATTCACAACAAAAGAAACGACTGGAGACTCTACTTCTTAATTCTTGCCGTTGACCACCGGTCCGGTGCCCTGTTGGTCACGTCTGGCGACCTCGTTACCCGGCAGGCGGCCAAACTGCCACTCCGGCAGCGTAATGCCCGTCTGTTCGTGGATCGTCGACATCAGCGGCGGCAGGAGTTGATAGACCTAGAAATATGCAGAACCCATCTTGTCAGCCACCATATTCTTGACAACTAGCGAGTTAAGGTGATGCTTACATTTCTCATCGTCGCCGCGCTGTCCTGGCCGGCTCCGTTGTTGCCGCTGCCACTGCCCGAACCGGCCTCGGCTCCCGTGTTCCAGACGCTGATCTTGGGCTGCATGCCGTGGACCGCGGCGGCGTTGGCCTTGGCCAGCTCGACATACGTGCCCTTCTCGATCATCATGTACTGGAGGAGGCCGGCCGGGCCGCCGAGGGCCTCGCTCATGCGCGCGTACGCCTCCGCCATGGCCGCCATACCCTCGGCCTCCTTGAGCTTCTTCTGCAGGTTGGCCTCGGCGTTCTTGATGGCGGCGTGGCTCCACGCGTCCGCGTCCGTCCGGGTCTTGTACGCCGCTGCGTCCGTGCTCTTGGTGGTGCGGTTGTACTCGGCCGCCGCCTGCGTCTCGGCGTCGACCTTGGTCTTGTACGCGCTGGCGTCGGTCGCCTTGGTCGACATCTCGAAGTTGGCCCGCGCCTCCGCCTCCATCTCGTACGCCTTGGCGTCGGCCTCCTGCTGCTTCGACTCGCGCGCGATCGTCGCCTTGACCACGTCCGTCGCGCGCAGACGCTCCAGCTCCGCCGCCGCACGCTTCACCTGCACCTCCTTCTTCAGGTCCTCGTCCCTGGCTTCGGTGGCCCGAGTCGCCTGAATCCGCGCAATCTCCACGTCCCGGTTGAGAACGGTCTTCTGCGTGGCCAAGTTGGCCTCGGCCGTGGCCCTTTCTACATCCCGGTCCGTCTTTTGCACAGCCGTCTCGGCATTGCTGTCATATCATCAGCATTTGGGACGAAAGAAAAGGGGTACACGGGGTTAGGGGGTTAAAGGGGTTGGGGAGGGCGGGTAGGGATGTGGCTGTAAGTGTATAATAATTACATTTTAGCGATCTGGCGCTCCTGTTGGCCATGCCTCTCGGCTTCACCAACATTACCACGAAGCTGCGCATCGGCCACGTCGATACGAGCTTGGTTCGTCGCGCCTTCGTGAGCTTTTTGCGAAAGGGATTGGAAGTACGTCGAGTCAGCAGCGTCTCTGAGCTCTTTTACGTTGGCGTTGTAAATCTTGAGACCGAACTGATCCAGTTCGCCCTGGATATTGCGAAAGATACGGCGCTTGAACTCTTCTCTCTCGGTGAAGATTTCCTCCATGGTCATGCTGGAGACTAGAACGCGCGTTTCGCCTTCTATGATACCCTTGACAATGTTTTCCAGGTACAGTGCCCCCTTCTGCTGACCGGTAGAGTCTGCCAGCAACATGGCGTACTTCATAAGGGCATCCCCTTGGTCCTCGGCGCTCACATGGCTTGTTGACTGGGCTTGCGCAGTTAGGGCATGTTCCGTTTTAGGCTGATGCTTCGGTACCTTCGCATTGGCGCCACGTGCGTTTACGTCCCTACATCCATGTTAGAAAACATGGATCCCTATGGGCATTTTATCTGCTATTGATGGAGAGGGTTCACATACGGGCCGATAGTAAACACGACAGGTAGTAAGAATTGTAGCTTCTCCTTCGTCATCGCTATGTTGTCGAGGTTAGCAAGCGAAACAGGAACGAATACCAAAGAAGGATAGTTACCCTGCAGGTTCATAGCATAATCGTGAGGTTGCACTGAGAATTTCGTGCATCGTTGGAACGGCCATACCCAGGCAGATTTGGTAATGAGCACATTTTTGACGTTTATACCTGTGATGGCCAGGTACTCGTCGGGAGCTGCGATCTTATACGACATGGTGACGTTATTGTGGTATCAAGTTGCTATCCACGAGAGGACGATGAGCAAGTATCTAATTAAGTAATAGGTACCTAGGTAAGTAGGTAGTTATATGTATAGTCTTGAATACTGAAGAAATATCGAGGAGTGAGGAGTGAGGAGTAAGGAGTATCCCAACGAGGTAAACACACGCTTTATATAAGTACTTCACACAAAAAGCGAGAAGTTGATAGTTCACTATGCTTCCACAAAGGTGCCACACCTGCGAGGCTATGCAAGGACGAGGCACTTTTTGGGATACATGAAGGGATGTTATGATGCTCTATTGATGCCCTCAGCAGGTGAGCAGATGTCCCATACGAGCATGTAGGTAGGGCATAATAATTTGCCATCTGACAGTTATACCATAGGTAAGTACTTACCCAGTTTGAGCTTAGGTATTTTACACCAGACACCTATCTACCCGACATCAAATACACATCTGGGTACCAGACATTAGTAAGGTTAGGTGTTAGTCAGATAAACATACTATTGGTCTAAGCCAATGTGGAATATCCCTTTTGGGCACCGACCATCCCTGCTCAGGTCGTGCTATTCAACGCCTAGATGCAAAATATACTTTGTTAAGAGTTGACTATTTCCCCAAGACGTCTGGTACTTGACATCAACCATAGCCGGGTGAATGTGCCGATGGCTGGGTCACGGGAAGGCAGTGGAATCCTTCTAGCATGTTTTTCAAAGCGCCACGGTGACCGTGCCGTATACTATTATACCAAGGGAGGCGGGGGAACTTAACAAGGTATGTGCATACTTCGCTAATAATCACCTCTCTTAGGCATTATCAATGAGCTTCTAACTCAACGCATACACCGAATAGGTTTGTTCAATGAATGATACAGGAATTTCGGAAACCGAGTGTTAGTTAGTTTTTCAAGAACGTGTTGGCTTCTATTAGCTATGATTGACCACGGGGAAGCATCCCCCCCTTTTCTGTTTAAATGACAAGAGTTCGCCCCCGGAGCTGAACATTTAGTGTGAGGCTTAGCTTTTCTGTCACGATACCCCCATACTACGTTAGACAACTCTTACATCTACATCAATAGTTGCCACTATGGAATAAATGTAATTGATGCAAGGCTGACTGGGCACGCTTTCGCTAGGAACAAGGGAGCCCAGAAGGCGATTTATCTTAGATCAGACACATGTACGTCTGGTATTCCTTGAACCTAGGCCCTAGGTACTGCCCGATAGTCGTGTTATTATGGCGTGCATTCCAACCCCTACGAAGCAAACCATCAAGAATTCGAATCCTTTGTGAGGTAAATCATCACGGTCCCTCTCGGTACCTAATCTAAACCAAGTTAGGCACTCACAATCATACCATTGCCTTCGAAGTTTTATACCACAGCCACAAATCCATAAGACAATAAACCTTCCACCGGCGTTACGCACATTTGATAGTCATTAAATCAACTCATACCTATCTTCTCGGGCCATCAGAAATATCAAGTAACTCTTCAAACCCACCATTCCTTCTATCCATCTTCCGCTGTATCGGACTACTTTTGAATCGAAAATGGACAACAAATCACATCTCGAAGATCTTCCACCACCCTACACACCCAAAGATGACTCTACTATCGCATACAGTCAAGTTGACCTCGCCTCTCTTCCCTCTCACCTAGGGCGGATTCTTGCATCTTTGTCCGATCGTATCCGTTCGACGCAACGGGAGCGAGAAGCCCAGCAATCACTTGCCGATTCCACCCTCCTCGGCTTTATAATACCCGTAATCGAGGATTTTATAGCTGATCTAGGCTCTCGGCACAGGTTACCGCCAGTTGCCACTTTGACGATAGTCCCAGAAGTTGCCGTGCCCGAGAACGCTGTACTAAGTGGCATCGAGGAAATGAAACGTCGAGGCGAGGTCAGCTTGGTTTCTAGAGTGGTGGTAGATCGAAACAAGAAGACCTCTTCGCATAGTGGCTCACGCCTCGTCGGCGGTGACGAACAGAAATGGCCTAAGGGAAAGGAGTTTAGTGATTGGGGTCGCTTTGACGACCCCGAAGTGTCTGGGGAGGGATCTGAATCGAGTCAAGAAATGCTTTGGTGGAGGGATGAAGACATGGCACGCCGTCTCGCTGATTACCTTCAACCTGAAAGCGAATTGCCAAAGCCAGCAGAGTCCGCTCCACTAGTTACAGTGGTTTCCGACGAGAGACCGTCATCACGCCCGGGAAAAAGAGGTTGGAACTGGGCTCGAAGTAGGAGTAGCCGCAGCTCAGGGACTGGAACAGGCAGTCCGGATTCTGCTACCCAAAGCAGACTGAGCCCATCGGATAAAAACCATCAGGCAGCTGGGTCTGGCCACTCTCAAGTGTCAGTCACGGCCCAGGAGGCTGCATTTCGTCGAGAAAACGAGTTTGGAATTATAGAGAGCCATAGCGGGTGGGCTATCGTAGTAACAGTAGTTATTAGGGCATAAGCCTAGATCACGCGTTGCTAGAACGAAGAGTTGTACGAATGTGCTTATCCACGAGTAAGAGAGTTCTCCCTCGTGATATTGGAACAAAGAGAACTTGATGATACGGTTTTTACAACAGCAAACTTTTTTCGACCATTAGATACCTACCTACCTACCTAGGTATCCTTTATAATAAAATCGGGCTACTATGTTAGAAACAGTCTAAAACATCTCTTTCATATTTGGAGTGTATTCAGTTCAACTCGAATAAGTCGCATAATACACACAATGTTTTGGCCATGTGACTATTGAAATCAACGTCACCTAATAACTAGAACGCCAAAGAATCCTGGAAGTACTCTTCTTTTCGAGTTAACACGTGATTCGTCTACAGGTACTCGATATTCAGTATTACATCTAACATATTATACACCTTCATATCACAAGACTTTCGAAGAGTATTATATATCACTCTGGTCATGTTTTTGGCCTATTTTCTTCCAGTATCTACCTCAAGCTCGTGTAAACCGGTTTGAAAGTCTATGGGCTTCAGGGATTCCCCCTATCTTATACCATACGCGTGACTTGTATGTAGTTACTCAACACCTGGTTTGTGGGCACAATGTGTCAGTCGCTTCCGTCCAGGCCTTTGGTAGCTTAGGTCTCGTGGCCAGGCCATATCCTCATAATTTTCATGTAACATCCGCCCTACTTGTAAGCGAACTTCTCCTAACATACATTATTCCTTTCATGCCTATGAATATCATACACTTATCTGTTTATCCTTCACTTGACTACATCCAGGAAAAAAAATCAGCCAACTAGTCACGATGTTGCTCTCTTGGTTACCTAATTTCCCTCTACCTGAAAGTGTGGTGGATATGCACTTTACGAAAAGACGCAAGAATGGTAGCCGGAGTGGCTTCACGCCAAATGCTGATGTGCCCAGTCACCAGACCTACGTTGATGAGCATACGAGACACTCACGTCAGGCTCCTATAACTCACATTACGGGACTCCTTAACAATAAGGACAGTGATGCTATAACCCACGAACAGAACCGAAGTTCTAGACATGATGAAAGCACAGAATTCCACAATACAACCCATGGGTTAGAAACCTGCTCGAATACAAATAGAAAGGATAGAAAAAGAAAGGCCACAGCCCTCGAGACACAGCCCGAAGAGATATCCGGATACGACGACTTCGAGCGAGCTCTACAGTTCTACCATAGAGATTCATATGATATGGTGGTATTGCCGATGATAAGGACTACTTCTCGACTAGAAGAAAGACCACAGCTCCCAGGGCTCAAGGAGAGATTTGGTGATATCCCAGCACCATATGTTCCGCGACCAAAACTTAGACATCATCAGCAGGGAGCAGTTGATCCCTCAAATGTCTATGCCAGAGCTTTTACTCCAGAAGTTCGCCGACAACCACCTACACAACATTTCCCCTCTCAAATGGGCCATAGACTCGCCTCACGACAGGTACCTCAAGGTCAAAACAAGCAGTCGCCGTATCAGATCAGGCAATATTTTGACAAGGCTTCACAAAGCTCACAAAGCTCACACAGTGTCATCACCGAATCATATGAACATGAACGTTACCCCATGAATCTCGGCCAGTTGCAAGCCATCGCTGCTGCTGCCACAGAAAAAGCAGATAGAGACCACCCGTATTCGTTACCTCCCGGAGCTCCTTACACGAGGGATTCCGCGCCTGATGCCCCCGGGCCCGACAAGGCATATTGGGTCCAGAACCACTATGACTATTATAAGTGGAACGAAGAGCTGGGCTACCTGAAGTGCACACACTGTGGAGTTGCCCGCCAGGCTCACTGCTTCGAAAGAGCCGATGACGAGAAGGCCCATAACCACGAGCTACTGCCCACCTGTCTAGAGTGCAGAAACCGGATCAAGAAGAAAAACAAGAGCTCCTCTACAAGAGCAAAGGCAAACGGCGGAAGAAACCAGACGCAACCGTCCGACGAGCCCAAGATGATGATCTGCTGGCACCCCAGCACAGCTACCGGGTGCGGGCAAAGCAAGAACAAGGAGTGCTTCGCCACCACGCCGCAGTATGACGGGATCGCTAGGCGAAGCTACTGCAGAGAGTGCAGAGACAAGCCTCTATTCGAGATGCAGCCCCTGGACGCGGCGAAGCGGCCCCGCCCGCGGGAATGCCAAGTCGAGCACCACTACTACACGAGGTACTCGCGGTGCCTCGAGTGCGACACGTACGTCCCGATCCAGAACTTCGACATGGAGCCCTTCGCTCACAAGGCCGGCCTGCTGATCCCCAAGCCGATCTGCCGGGAGCACGGGGGCTCGAGCCTGCCGGCCGAGAATATCGTCCGCATCTGCGAGGCCTGTAGCCGGACCTGGCACATCGGCCAGTTTATAAACGGCAAGGAAGGGGAGTGCTACGACTGTCGAATACGCGGCCGCAAGGGCCCGACCGAGGAGGAAAAGAAAGCAAGGACGGACGAGAGGAAGATGAAGAACGCGAGGAAGGAGGAGAGGAAGATGATGATGAGAATGACGATGGAAAACGGTGGCGGGCAGCAGGCAACACTGCCCGAGAACGCGCGCGAAGGATACTAGTAGCAAGCAAGAGACGCTGAGCGTAACTCTTCGCTTTTAGGAGTTCTAATACTCATTGATAGGGTTGGCTTTTTGATATCAATATACTTATATGCCTAAGTTCAGTATGACCACGAATATAGGGGGGCAACTGATAGTTGAAACCTAGAACTCCTGTCTAGTTAGGAGAGCAAGATAGTTAGGATTCGTTACGCCGCTCTTCTACTATTGCTATTGATTCCAGGCGACTGTGGTCTCTGATAGTGAATTTCGATGCTTCTCCTCATCCCCGAAATACATCTCTAATAACTAGGTACTCATATTACACCATGGGCCCTAGAGCAGCGGCCTAAGTCGAGACTAAGAGAGACAGAGAGAGAGAGAGAGGAAGGGAGGGGGGTAGGGGGGGTTGCTTGTAAGAAGGCAGGCAGAATTTCGAGGGCCACCTAACTGACCAACCAACCAGCCAACGAACCAACAAACCAACCTACTCCCTACTCCGCCACCAACGATGCAAGCCAGCAACATCACACCAGGGCAGCTGATGCGGGTTCTCGAACCACCAGCTCTCGCCGGCGGCCCTGCTGGGGCGGTCGCTCGCGTACTTCTTCAGGCAGCCGCCGTCGAAGCGGTGGTTCTTGACGCCCAGCAGCAGGACGACGCTGCCGACGGCGGGCGCGAAGCGCTGCGGGTCCAGGAACACGGTCAGCAGGACGTGCTTGTCGGTCGAGGGGTCGGCGAGCCGCGCCCGGCGCTGGCGGTACGGCGGCAGCCCCGCCGGCTCCACCTCCGACAGCGCCGCCACCACCGCCACCACGTTGACCGCCCAGTTCTGCTTGTACGGCAGGTGCGGGATCGAGCGCAGCCGCGTCAGCTTGAGCGCGCTGGCGAGGAGCTCCTTGCTCGGCTGCGGCGCCGGGGAGCCTGCCTCTATAATGGGTTCGCCTACGCTCGGGGTTTGCGCGACGAGATGGTTCTGGTTCTGCGTCCTCTGCTCCGCGGAGACGGACATGACTTCGAACTCGTCGCTCGCGTCGCCCGGGTCCTGGAGAACCCCGGTGTCGCTGCCAGTCCCCGCCTCAGGGGCGTGTCCGGCCTCGGCGTGTGTGGGGATCTCAGATGCGGTAGGCGTCCCTCCGTCTGTCTCCTCGTCGCTCAGGACATCCGCAAGCCTGTTTTCCAGGGGTTCACCGTCCGCCGAGTCGACGAGCCTATTGTTCCACCCCACCAAGATCAGGTCTTCGACCACGAGGTACACGGCCTGCTCTTCGACGCCCGCCGTCTTCTTACCACGGCTTGTTGCGGCCTCCGTACCGTCGCTCGAGACATGCGCCCATTCCATGCGGAACCGCTCCAGCCTGACGTACGAGCCGAAGGCGATCTCGCCGCGGTCGGCGAACCCGTGCATCGCCGTCGCCAGCAGTGCCTGGATGCAGAGTTCCCCGTCGCCCAGCAGCAGGCGCAGCGCGCGCCATCTCCGCGAGCGCGAGGTGTACGCGGCGTCGATGCCCTCGACGAGGAATATGGAGCCGGGCACGCAGTAGCGGGTGCGCAGGATGTCGGCGATGACGGGTCTGGGCGTGAAGGGTTCCGTCGCAATGCAGGTTATGTCGGCGGATGCGGAGGGACTTTCTGGGGCCGAAGCAGACATTGGGCGCGAACCGCTCTAACCATGATTTGGTGGTAAACTGAAGAGGCCAGACTCAAGGAGAGTACCAAGAGGTTATAGCCTGGGGAGAAGGTGTGTGTGTGTGTGTGCCTAGGTAGGTAGGTAGGTATGGCAATCAGACGGTTGTGCTTTGTTGATTGACGATGTCGACGGAGTTGGCGGGGGGAAATTTGAAAGACCTCATTAACTGCATATATGTCCATCTTGCTAATTTTACCTCCTTACCCAGTCCTATATGCGGTATTATGCACACTGCGGCTTGTAATCCTCCTTCGGTTGAAGATGCCTTCAGAAACCCAGATAGTAATAAATCTCGACATAATCGATCCTTCTATATATCACCAACCTATGTATATTGTTGGTACAGGCTATCTCGGTTTCCGCTGCATTAAGAAAGTATGGTCCCGAATCGCACCACCAAACCGCATTCATCATCACTCGATCCCTATAACAGGCCGTGTATAGGCCCGCACTCAGGGTAAGTCGTGGCGAGAAACAGTAACCATGTCATAGAAGGGATGCGGTTTAAAATAACATGAAGAAAGAGAACTTGGGAAAATAGCACCCGCCAATCTCAACAAATAAAATGATTTCGCCCCTGTAGCCGCCATCCCTGAAGTATTGACAGAAGAGCTGTAGGTTATAGCAAAAGAGCAATTCCCAGACGTTAGTTAACTTGTAGGGATCTATTTGTTGTACCTACCTAGGTAGGCACTCGTATAAAAAAAAGGAAGAAAAACTAAAGCGATGGGGAAAGGGGGTTATAGTTTCGCGCCGTCGTGTTGTATATTATCTATCCTCTTGTCATTGTTTGAGACTATGGCTAGGTAGTAGCCAGAAGGTAGCGTACCTAGGTACTTAGATCAATCAATGATGGGCCCAAGGATATGTTGAATAAAATCCCACCAATAATGCTTCATCCCGAAGATTGATGACTGGGATCGTATACTATGTGAGATACGCGCTATACTACACTATAAAACTCGAGTTGTAGATTTCAAAGGACCGGGAACGATCCGTATTAGTAGCACACTGATCGGCTACTATACCTAGGTAGATATGATCCTTATTGTTCTATCAACCCATCAATGTTCCAGAAGATTTTAAACCCAGAGACTTGAAAACCGAAAGCTCACCTTGAAGAAAAGGTGGTTTTAAGCGTCGACTTCATTATCTGACCTAGGTAGGTAGGTAAGTATAGATATCTAGACATCACATATATACCTTGGTGTGCTGGCTATTCTTTACTTATTCCTTAGGTATGTAAGAGGATTATTCAACTGCATACCTAGGTAGACATCTACATGTACGAACCTCACCTTATGGACCACTTTTCGTTTTTCGTCTGATCATATATCTAGTGTTTCAACACTACCTACTTAACCTATTCGTTCGTATAGGATAATAGTACCAGCTAGTGGCGTTGATTGTCTACCTAGGTTGTAGGTAGGTAGGTAGGTAGTGGATGTAGGTATGTACTAGCATTTAGAAGATCTTCAGGCGTCGGCTCGCCCCGGATTGGCATACTACTTTAGGCAAGGGGATCATCGAATATCATAGGTCGACCCACCACCCCCTTTTGCCTACCCTACCTAGTCGCTATAAAGGCACAGGGTAGAATAATGTGGGAATAGCCTCTATAACCATATCAGACCAACTCAAAAACTACCTAAGAGAACACTGACATTCCGCAACCACTCAACGTACGAAGCATCAGGTACTCTGGAGTTCATATTTCTTGAAAGTATGCTGCTGCGAAGACTCTACCTCTACACAAAATAATCACAGGCGGCGGCTCAGCCCCTGCAGAGGATGAGAACATGGGTATCAACCTTGGCGGGAACTACGTTTCAATTATAATGACTTTGGATTATGTGAAACAGGGTGTAGTCCCACCATCTTGGGCGTCAGTCTTTTGAGCCCGGGTATCTGGCTACGTAGGTAGATCAAAGATTAAGAGAGTAGGTACGTAACTACCTAAGTAGCATTTCACTCTATACCACGCGACCTGCCCCTGGTTCGACCAGACACCATGCTTGAGCCTCATGTCTGTCTAGAATATACCACCTCCCGGCTACGATTGGCCAAATACATCGGCCAGGGGCCTTTCAGCCCATCTGTATCCCTTCATTTGGTTATCAGGCCCGCACCGAGTCCGAATGTTAGCTAATTGCCCCTACTCAGCCCATGTATCGTCGGGTTATTACCTACCTAGATGTCTGCCGTGGTATGCGTTCATACATGTATATATATATGTTGATGTCTGCCGTTACCTCCCACGATCTTATACCTTAACTTACTCATCATTCTTCGTTCTGCCGTTGATAGGTTCTAGTCTGTGACTTGACATTCGTTTCCATATTCCTTCTTTAGCTATCCATTCTTTTTGCCTGGTGCGCCTTGCCCTACCAACGTTTTTAAAACCAACCATCCTTCGCTTTTCATCGTCACATCTGCCCCCAGAATCTTCCACAATGAAGTCCAGCACTACCACCATCATCAGCTTCGCCAGCTTCGTTTCCACGGTCTTGGGCCATGGATTCGTCACGAGCCCCACGGCTAGAATGCCTGGCGATGCCATGGCTGCCGCTTGCGGTCAGCAGGTTGAGATCAACCAGAAGTCCGACAACTACGGCAACATCCAAGGGGAGCTTCAAGTTGCCAGCAGCCAGAGCGACTACAACGCAGAGGAATGCAACATCTGGCTCTGCAAGGGCTACAAGTTCGCCGACAACACCGCCAACGTGCAGACCTTTACGGCCGGGCAGGTCGTCCCGTTCACGGTTGATATCCGCGCTCCTCACACCGGCGTCGCCAACGTCACCATCGTCTCGACCTCCACCAACACCGTCATCGGTAGCGCTTTGAAGTCGTGGGACGTCTACGCCTCCAACGCGTCGCCCATCCCCGACGACCAGAAGAGCTTCGACATCACCATCCCGAGCGATCTCGGAAGCCAGTGCGCAACCGCCGGCGACTGCGTCATCCAGTGGCAGTGGGATGCCCAGTCCATCGACCAGACGTACCAGAGCTGCGTCGACTTCACCGTCGGCGGCAGCGGCAGCGGTTCCTCCAGCGGCGCCGCGAGCTCGTCAGCTTCATCTGCTGCGGCTCCGACGCAGACGACAGTTGCCGCGGTTTCTCAGTCGCCCTCGACCACGGCCGCTACTCCCACTTCGACGGCTTCCGCCACCACTACCAAGGCCGCTTTCGTCAACGCCGCTGAAATCCCGTCCAGCCTCCTGACCTCCGTCATATCAACTGCTCTGCCTACCGCGGTCTCCGCGCCTACCCAGCCCGTTGCCGAGGGCACCACTATGCAAGGTACGAAATGCTCCCATTCAAGTATAAGGTATATGTCATTGTCTAACGCTATGTAGATCTCGTTGATTGGATCAACTACCTGATGTCGAGCGTGACCGTTGCCAAGCGCCACGCTCGGGATTTCTTCTAGATAACCACTTAGGAAAGAGAGAAATTTTTTTACACGGGTTTTGCATGAGAAAGGGGGGCTGTGATCACATAAAGCCGCAAATAAGGGCTTTCTGGCCTCCCGAGCATTTTGATACAAGAAAACGACGCTGAAAGATGTGTGTAGGACTTAGTGTGTAAGATAGTTCAAGTTCTCTGTATATATATATGACGAATGAAAAGTATATTCATCCAAAACCATTCATCACATGCAGCTTGTGTGGGCGTGGAGTTCTCTTGCATATCCATTTCCGTGCATGAAACGTAGATGATCTGATCATGTAGACGCAACCTATGATCCCCTAACCTAACCTGTGATATAACGAGACGTAGGAACTCATGCAGTTTGGTTTTGCCAGATGAATTAACTTTCATCTGTCCCATAATCGAGGGTAGTCGTGCTTATTCATGAGGCGCAGTGCCATAACCATCCCCTTAAGAGCTCAGCACCTCTCTTTATCCCATTTCCTCGATAGCCTAGTAACTTAAACTGTAACTTGTATTCTATGGAAGATTACATCTATAAGCATGATAGCAGAGTCGCTCCACCAACCAAGACCAGAGAAATGAACCAGCGTGACGGCGCAACCACAGCCGCGGCCGACGCATTTCCCGGATTGTTCGCAGATTTCGTCTTATTGAGACTGAGTTGGAAGAGCGGGTCTACCGTCCTCGTCTGGTTGACGGCCATCTGGCTTCCCTGGACGCAGAACGACCCGGGGTCTGTCCACGTAGCGTCCACCGCACGCTGCCACACCAGCTCCGGCTTGCTCAGCATATCTGCGGTGTAGAAGAAACGGCAGTTGGCCGGCTCGTAGAGGAACTGCAGCGGAGTCTGCGAGTCGGACGGCGAAAAGGCGTTCTTCCCGTTGACAGCGCCCGCGCTCGACGGGTCGATGCCTCGCTTGAGAGCGTACCCGTCGGCGATAACACCCAGTTCCCCGGCTAGGAGAGCTGCCTGGCTTGCCTGCGGGGCTAGCTCGATCACCGCGTTTGCCAGAGAGGAGATCTCGGACAGCTCAAAGACCTGGGCGCCCTCGACGCCCGCGATCGATTGCATGGGTCCGGTCTGCGGCCGCCCCCCGACGGCCACGGTTTTAACGTTCAGCTGGAAGAGGAGCAGATAGGAGAACAGAGTACATGTGCTTCCACATGTCCCATCAGTAAGGATGACGACGTTTTCAGGGCTGAAAACGGCAGCCGGCGGGTTCGAACGGCTCCCAGTCCCCGTCAAATTGAAGTCGGAGGCGGGCATATCCAAGGGCGTGTTCTGGTATGCGGTGAAGCGGTCGTTCTTAAGAGTCACGGGGGATATGATCTCGTCCACGGTCGTAAAGAATTCGCCATCTGGACTCACCACACCGCCGGGGAGCAAGTTCGTAGTGATGGAGTTCTGTGCCAGGATCTGCAAGGCTAGCCGTTCGTTGACCGTCGTGGGCTGGAAGTTGGCGGGAATCGAGGCAGATATGCGGGCTATGTCGACCAGACTGTCTGATAGCCGGAGATTTGCAGCTCCGAATTGCTCAACGTCCGGGAACAACTATATGTTCAAGGCTGGTTAGCAAGCTCTGTTCTTTGACGCCGAAGGAGGAGTCGGCTGTTGGATTCACCTGCGCAAATAGCTCGTATCCTGCAACGACGAATCCGCCCCCGTTCGCAGTGACATCGATCACGAGACGCTTCTTCCCCGCCTGGCGGCTCTGGCTCAGGAACGACTCCAACGTATCTTGGAAGTTCGTCAGGTATTCGAGAGAGTCGATGCTACCCGACGGCGCAAACGACGACACAGAGAGAACGGCCACATCGTTGTATCCCGTCCCATTCAAGAAATACCCAGAGGTAGTATTTGAGCCGCTATCACGCACGACTGGTGCCGGGTAGCCAGAGATCGTCGGCTCGGGACCGCTAGGTGCTGCCGAACTCGTGGCCGCGGGTGCCGTGGTTGAGGTTGCTGCGGCCGCCGCGTTGGCGGCCGCTTCGCTCTCCGGGTTGCAAAAGCGATTATAGAAATCTTCGCCGCTGTTGATGCCGGAAAAGTTTGCTCCGCTCGATACCCTCGCGAACGTGTCCTCGGATACCTGCTGCCCGTCCTCGTACGTGAGCGTGACGCTGGAGCCCTGGAATGCGATCGAGGCGGCTACGACAAGTGCTCCGTCGGGGTTGGCATAGGTAGCAAATTGCGTGTTCCACTGCGAGTCGGGGTCCTGAAAGACACTGAATTTGGAATTCAGGTCCGAGATAAAAGTAACAGCATCCTGGCCATTAATTTTCGTAATCGCAACCGGCGTCTTCGTCGCGTTGGATGCTAGGTCGGCTATTGCTGTGAGAAAATGTCTAGAGAGATGCAGTATCTAGCCAAAAACTTACCTCTATGGTACAGCTTCGGGACCTCTAGCCCATCTCTCGAGACGGACACGATGTCAGAGGCTAGTTTACTTCCGAATCGAAACGCCTTGAAGATATCCGGGCGATAGGAAAAGTGGCCGTCATGAGCTGCGGTGATCACTTGCACGATAGCAAGCTGAAAGTCGTACTCGGAAGCAAAACCACCAGCCGTTGCAGTCGCAGAGATGTTGTCCAGCCCGCCTTGGATATCGACGGGAGGCAACATGTACGATGCGGGCGGGTCCTTCAACCAAGCCAGCGTACTCTGCCATTCGACAAATGCCTTCAGGCTCGTAATAAGCCTCTGAGCCGGGCCGGGCTTGTTCGGCACGGACCGTAGACATTCGA
This sequence comes from Biscogniauxia sp. FL1348, assembly GCA_022544895.1. NCBI lineage: Eukaryota > Fungi > Ascomycota > Sordariomycetes > Xylariales > Xylariaceae > Biscogniauxia > Biscogniauxia sp. FL1348. Next base: position 116,174 of record JAJNNV010000091.1, read on the forward strand.
TCGCGAGCGAGGCGGGAACAGTCGGCGTCGCTGAGGAGGCATATTAGTCAACCCAGAACCTTTGATATTCGCTCAGAAGGGGGGGATACGCACCTGAAGGACTAGCAGCGAGAAGCGAAGCTGTCACGGGAGATATCTGCGCACATGCTGACGAATTAGGAGTGGCCGAGGGTGCGAGTGGTCGTGATGATGTCGGCGCTGCCGACACAAATGCAACCGTGATCGTGATGAGACACCATATTATCCGCGTCAATGGGCTGGATAGCTCAGCTATCACCGGGCCCTCTCGTCTCATGATGCGCTCGCTGTTGAAAAGGAGACTGAGACCTCGCGCAAATGAAAGAGGGCCACTCAACAACTGCGTGCCGAGGACGCCGGGCCATTTAAACCATCTCTGAATCCGGCAGCGAGGTCTCCGCTGCCGCGAGCTGTAACATCAAACGTTGCTCGACGGAGCCGATCTTGAAACGCAACGGCCCTCATGATGGTGATGGATCGAGAGGCTTCAGTGAGCGCACTACGTCGGACGAAATAAGTCGCTGGATGTGCAGTCAAATTGGGAGAATGCGGTGCTCATTCCGCAATGCCTCGTATTTCCATCGTGGTTTATACTCTGTTTAATTATGATCACATGTCTTCCGAAATCCGCGCATCATCATCGCGAGTCGCCAAGCAGTTACTTAGTTGGCTCGTTCGATGGAGGGTGAGGTTTGCCAAGTAAGTGGATGGCCCTACCATTGATGCTAAGAAGTCTCAAATCTGCAGATCTACCTAGCAGCGCAAGGTTGGCAAGGTTCACATAGGTAATTCGCTGAGCCCACAGAGAAAAAAAACGGAACAGTTGCTTGTTGCCAAGCCAGTATCAACATATGGTTGAAACGATATTTGCGGATAGCCCACAGTTTGCCAACCCTCCCCCTAGGTAGTCCAACCAAGATACTATGTATAGGTAGGTAGGTATTTACGGTGGCCCATAGCGAACACTGTTGCAAGCTCCAAAACCCACTACACACACACCATACTCTTAACACCTACTCCTTTTAACACCTGCACTTTTTAACACCTGCACCCGACTTACAGGTCTCTTTAATACCTACTCTTTTTAACACCTGCACTTACTTTTTTTATTAAATTATATAGGTAACTTGCATTATATTTTATTTGCTTACGTAATTAATTAATGCATTAATATATTAATAAGTTATATAATAATGTAAGTAAATGTTAAAAGAAATAAGTGTTAAAAGGAGTAAGTGTTAAAGAGAATAGGTGTTAGAGAGAGTCGGGTAGGTGTTAGAGGGTGGCTTTATTGAATGGTGTATATGTAGTAGGGTTTTAATGTGTTTATGTAGTGGGTTTTAGTGTATGTGTGTTAGTTTTTGAGGTTTGCAACAGTGTTCGCTATGGGCCACCGTAGTATTATCCATAGGTAGTGTCCCGTCCCTCAATGTTCAAGTCTATAAATGGTGTTCTCGGTAGCTCCTGTTACCGGCCTGACTGTAGCATGCGTGACACGCTTAGGTTTCTAACATAAACTGGAATCTCTTATTTTAATATGATCCAGACTTGAGATGCATGGTAAGTATACAAGATGTGCACTAGTGATCTCCGGATATGCTGACTGACTGAGATGTCACCCTTTAAAGCATATTCGGAATGCTGTTATTAAACTACCGTTTAAGGTCAAAGTCGTAGAAGTACTGAATTCATGAACCACCAGAAACTAGTATCAGGTGCGAAACATCGGAAAAACAGAACCTGCTATTAGATTGTGTTCTATGGTCAACTAGGTATTCGGGTGTTTATTCATCGCGTCAGGTAGTCATTCATAAACAAGAAGGCTCCAAGTCCCACTGTGGGAGACAGGGATTTATATATGCACGCACTTAACTTATATAAATGCCATCGTGCACGAAGAATTACCTAGGTACCACTAAGAGTTGTTTTGTCTTCGCTCGGGATCTCATATACAACAGCTTTGACCTTCCAGTTAATAGCTCTGGATCCCACCCGAGGTCGTCTCTATGGTCTTCACCGCTCCAGGCTTCTAGCTCGGTGGATTATACAGATGAGTCAGCTGGCCACTTGAGCAGTTCACTATACCGAACCAAATGATTCAATAAACAATCGTGAACCAACGGGAAGTTTCATGAATTATTGTGTTATTTAGATAACTAGGTACCTAGCATTATCCAAGTATACTGTATACGAGCTAACAAAGGCCGAACAAGTGCTCTCTCGATCTGGGGCGCCAGTGCGCCCGTACACTTACCTAACCTTAGTTATATAAGGAGTACATGACAGTCTGCATGGCAGATGCATCTTGGTATCATCATACTTCATGGTATCTTGAAAATGTCTTTGGCCTTATCGCCTCTCATCCCTGGATCAACCCCCATCAATGTCTGTTCATTCTTTCAGCCCTGTCTATGCCGTGCTTGATCCTTCTGTCGACGTTTAGGGCGACTCTCTCCAACGGCAGCTTGTCATCAATCCTCTTGATCGTTCTCTCGAGGCGGGGTTCAATACGTTGTGCAATACGCTGTGCCGGTGGGGCGAAGTAGGAGATGTTTCGTTCCCATCGTGGTGCCCATCGGGCCGTCTGGCTGGAGAGGCGTTCTTCGGCGCCCGGTAGCATGAAGTAGAATGGGGCAAAGGCGCCAATACCGGCAACACCAAATGTTGCGATCTCGGAAGATCTAGCCCTGGGAATACGGACAGGCATGGTGATTGATGGTGAGGTGTAGAAGAAGTCAGAGCCTAAATTGCTAGGCAAGGGGGAGAAGAGAGGAGTCGTATGTTGGTTTTGTAGTCGTCAACCGAAGAGAAATTGGGAAAAGATTGGTATATGTTTGTAGGTGTGTGTGTGTGTGTGTGCGTGTGTTTATGTATAAGTGTAGATATCTACAGCCTCCTGTGAAAGCCGTGTCACAATAATGAGGTTTAAGTCTGTCAAAGTTACATCAAGTTACGACGACGACTCTATAAGAGATGACTTAGATGAGTTGCAAAGTAGAAGAAGGTTTATGGGATAGTTTCTAAGATGGTGAACTCAAGGGGGACAGGGCCGGTCTTTATTGCTGGCCTCCTACCCAAGCCCTCAGCTCGCGCCCAACTTGGCCTCCAGCCATGTTTGTCGGCTGTCTGGGGAGGACGACGTAGGAAGCGGGGTAGGCCAATAACAACAAGCCGTGGGTGTCACATCGACATCTCCAAGGACCAATCGTTCAATAACATATCCCAGATTATCAGCTTATGCTGTGCCCAGTTGAGTAAGTCATACGTGCTAGCCAGACGTAGATCGACAGAATGACGCCAGGTCGATAACAAATACCTACTATATCTGCCGACGGCAGCAGTATTAGGTAGGCTGGTAGGTGCCAATCGAATGGCTATGTGTATGAGGACTCGTACATCCAGTCAGGGATTCGCTGGTATAATAATAATACGAAATAGTTACATACATACATGGAAGTTATGCCGTGTAGCAGGGTACCTCCGCTACCCATCCACTGACCTGAATCTACCGACCTACCTAGTTTGTTGTCTTTTCTTTTCCTTTCTTTCAGGTAGGATGAGGCTCTGCATTATAACTCCATCTTTGACATATACAACTTAATACACACTTCAAGTATACGATGTTGGTTGAGTATTTACTATAGTAGAAGACTATACACTAGCACTATTCTTAAACTAAACCTTGACCAACCTAACTTATGTATAGTTAGTCAACTTGCCGTGTATCAACTATCCCAGAAGCTCAGGGCCTTGTGGGACTACCTACCTACGCTAACCCCGCTTCCCCAGATGAAGAGAGCGGGTCCAGCCACTGGGAATCGATCCGCAGACTCGATCAACCAAGACACTATACCCTTATGTATCTAGTGTCTGAATCCACTCCAGTCCCCCAGATTCTGACTACCTACCTATACTTCGGCACATCTAGACTACCTAGGTATTGCTACTGAGTACTGTAGCATAGGTAGGTATTTATTTAGATCCCCCCTAAACCTACTGATCGAAACGAAGATATAAGTAAACACTATGAGTGAAAGCCAACAATCAAAACCGAGCCCCTCAGGTAGGGAAAACATAAACTCAATGTAGGTACCTATAGGCATAGGTATGCATACAACTACCTACCTAATGATACCTTGTCAACGGAGGTCTGGTCTCTGTCCGCATGTATCATACTATGAGATGGCATGATGCCGCCACCACCCTACCTGTACAGCCAATCGTAAGTTGTTCAGCCACCTAGGTACAGTATCAAGTATAATTATATCGGACCATCAGCCCATAACTATGTATCCTCTCTTTCGGAGGTCGACGTGAACCAAGTTTACAAAATCAAGAAGCGCTCAAATCCATTACCTATCTGCAGATGAATATTGGGTAAAGTAGGTAGGTCAAGAGGTGGTGCCCCGTCGCGGGGAGAGAGTGCCATCTCCGGTCTGTGTACACGGGCCTTTGCCCTCTTATTGACCAGTGCTCCAAATTCCTGTCCGTCTCCCATTTTCTCCTCCCCTTCTTCCTTTCTCTCTTTACTCTCTCTGTATCTTCCTCCTCCTCCCTCCCCCTCCCTCACCTGTCCCCCCCCTTGTTTTCGTACCCCCCTTATTATCATTCTCCCCCAATCAACGTAAAGCTAATGTAGTAATCACCAACCCAAAAAGGTATGAGCCTTCATATACCTCACTATATGCACTTTCCTATAGGTTCGTCTAGAAAGGTAATACCACTACGCGTAATGTGCAATATAAGATGTGCACAGAGGTATAAAAGGGGCGGAATTCGCCATATCACAACGTTATTCAGTTACTACTAGGTATTGCATAGGTATTGTAGGTAGTTATGTTGCATTTATACATTGATCAGTACATTAATATCTGGACGATAGTGAGATGCTTACCACTATCCAAGCCTTCATTACCGTCTACCTCCGCATATTCCCCTCTTTACTCATTTCCGTAAACATGCCACACTTAGGCTTTATTACCGACACAGAGGAAGAACTCATAAAAGGTGGTAGTGCAACTCGTAGCAAAATCATCAACGTTGTCACTCTCCCAAATCATATTGGAATCCTCTTGTCTCGATTCTTACCCCGTATTGATCATTCCGAGGTTGTTGCGGGTGCGCGAGGGGTTAGAAGTGCACTTGCTGTCGCTGTAGCACATAGGTATACGTACTAAAGGCGTCTTGTTTCCCCGGGGCTAAGCTCTTAGACCTTAGGTTTCAGTCCTTGAATTCCTATCACGAACCTAGGTGGTCCCTTTATTCAGCAAAGCTGTCAATTGCCAAGTTGATAATGGGTCTGCTCTGAAGTCATAGAAGCAACCCAGGAATGGAAAAACTCTCTACTAGCCTTAGCTGGTAGTATAAGCAGCAGCTTCCATCATCGACTATGATATCGTTACTACCAGTTCCCGAAATATCAATAAACCCGGAGACATAAGTTAGTTCTCTGTGTGGTCGGGGGATATTGATAATTGGAAGCCGTGAGCAATCATTTCTAGAGTTACTTGAAGCCCCTCAAAAATAACACTATTAATCGTCGGGATATGCTTAGAAGAATGTTCATCAATGTAGAGGGTACTACCAGAGGCTTCTATGTTCAGTATATACCTACGTATGTTTCCATGCTCTCCACTCAATCGATCGAAAATCCCTACCGCACATCTAATTGCCATCTTAACCTAACGCAGTTCAAGCTTCTCCGTTCCAAACAGCCCAGTAATGTAAGACCCCCAGTTTTGATGTCTGGCCAATAGTTTCATTCCAATTACACATCTATATTCTCATAATGCCCGGGCGTTTTGGGACTTTATTCCCAATGCATGCGATGATCACCTAGTATTCTACATTTCATCAACTACCAGACCTAGGTATAGGTATCTCATCTTCCTAAACACCACTTCTACCCATCCAACCGGTGAAAACACCCAATGTACGCACACCCCTAAAACTTGCATGGTTGTGCACCTAAAAGGATATTTGAGGAATTTAAGCATATCTAGCACGTTAAAACGAGCATTAGGTAGGGACAAGAAATACTAGCATCAAAATAAACCTTTGAGGAATTCCCCAATAAAGCCCGCTTCTAAGTTGGTTCACGCTACCTAGTCATGCAACTGACACTACATACCTCAGTGCTGAAACTTGTGAAGAGGATGCTAGAGAAAGCAATATAATTTCTAGTGCTCCTGGTAGTATTTTATAATCTATCTTCGCATATTGCGGATGCAACCTGAAGCGACATCCATGATACGCAATAGGGCACATATTATCCAATAGAATACACGAGCTATGGTTACGAAAAGGTGCCGCATACTAGTTGTGTCTTTGTGATTATAGTTCCTGTTAATACTTAGGTATGTAAAGGTATTTATAACTATGCCATCCTTCAAGGTATCCCTTCCATCTCTCTTGGAAGCCCCCTCCACCACGAGTAGCAGTAAGCCAGTATTTCATATAGTGAGAATAAACTAGATTGGCACACATAGGATCGTAGATTGTGTGGCGGTATAGGTACAGTGAGGTGAAATAAATATCGACCAATTTTTTTTTCCAGCTTTAACTATCACAACTACCCTCTCACTTAAACATTAAATTTTTTACACTACAAATAGCTTTTAGATTATAAAAAAATAAATGAGAATTTTCTGTTGCTTATAAAATACAAATAAGAACTTTTTTTTTTAGCTTAATAGCTTTATGTGATGCAGAAGGAGGCATTGTTAAAGTGAGAGGGTGGTTGTGGTGGTTGAAGCTGGAAAAAAAAAATTGGTCGATACTTATTTCACCCCACTGTAGCTCTGCAGAAGGTTGTCATCCCCGCTTATACTCCAGATCTAATCATCACGAGGCACATAGGCCTCCATTAGATAACATCAATATTACATTCTTCGCATTTATAAGAGCAAAATCATACACGACATACCCCCTAGTACTAGAATGCTGAGAGCCAAGAATCAGATGCCCCAGCTGGCTTGACGCCAACTTCGCAGGATCATCATCCTTTGAGGCTTGGCTTATAACTAAATCGCCGCTAAAACCCGGTAATAGGATCCATGGACAGAACCTCAAGAGGGATATCGTCTCTATCCAGCCTCGTCCTGAATAATACTTTATAAGCCAACTACATTTGAAGCTGAAATCATAGTAGTAAAACACTCCGGTAATAGAGAATTGAAGTACGTGCCATGATACGCTGCGATGTCGTACAGAATAAAGCGTACAGCCCTGGAGTTAGGCGAAGGAACATTCGATTTGAAGATGGCGTCGAAACAACACGAGTGACCGAATCAGCCATCTCACTAGGTCGCGCTGAAAACTTTGTCTTTGGTGATTGGATGACTACCATCGGCGGAGTGGTAGTCGAATGAATACCAGGCACCAAGAATGGCTATATTGCAGGTCGATCCTGTCGATCACCTCAACATATCAGGGCGCAGCTAGGCTGACTAGGTTCAAAAACCAAAGGCCCTATTCTTGGCATCGGATCATGACGAGACTACTAAGACGGTCTGTCTACTGCTCCTAAGCTAACTCATAGCTAGATAAGGAGGAGACCGTTAGGCGGTGGCAATGCGTGTCTTTTCCGTCTTATGTTTTGTCCAAAGTTCTGAAGTTTCTAACTGCCACGATCCAACTCTCACCTCATCGATGTTGGACACGCCTCACTAGCATCGTGTGGTAGTCGATTTAATCAAATCAACGCTATTACCGCCGTTTGCGCTACGCCTACACACCACTGGCGCCATGTCAACTTCAAATAGCGATTTTGATAATCAAGTGAACCAAGCCCAAGATACCTACAATCTAACGGTGACTACGATATCTGTTGGTTGGATCGTTGGCATCGTTATCATTGTGCTTTCCGTCCTCGGGTTCGGCATTGCAGGCTGCTATGTGTACAGGCGCAATGCCAGGAGGCGGCGCGCAAGAGAGCAGCAACTTAATCAGAAAGACGATGGCCCGACGCATGATAATACAGGGCTAGAAGGAGGATACGTCCAGCCGTGCTCTGCGCCCTTAACAGCACCATGGGCACAACATAGCGAGGTGCACGGCAGCGCTGTGCCGTCGAGGTTCGAGGTTCCCAATACGGAGGTGCCGTATAAGCAAATACCCAACAACAATTCTCCCCGGAATTCATACTACGACCCCCCTCGATCCGAATTAGGCGGGAGCGATGTCCATCGGAGCGAGCTTCCGGGATAGGGCTCCGGCGTTGCTATCGTACAGATCAGTATCAAAAGAGTTATTTGAGTCAAATATACGAGTCAAACCTACCAGGATAGCCATGAAGGGTTTAGACCTAGCTGCTGCGAGAGATTCCAAGAGCCAACATATTCCGCCTTCTCAGCACAGATCGACCTTTATACAGCTTCGTCCAGGGAACGCAAGTTCGATGGGCGTATCGACTTGGGCTCATTGTCGTTACTTAAAGCCGTCAAGTCGTTGGAGATGATGCCGGCCCGAACTGCTCCCCCCATCCGATATCGAGGGCCTACTACCTTAGCACCCTATTCATGGCTTATTTAACGTGGATTGGAGGAGGGGGCACCATGAAAAATGACATTCCCCCTTTTATTTCCATGGACTCAGGGTCGATTGGGAAAGGGCCTACAAGGGCAAGGACTTCCAATTATATTACAAAGAGTTGTCCTTCCATGTCCTTAGACTGGTTAGATGACTAACGTAGCACCACCGAGTGAGGTAAATCTAGACCTTTCACGATAACGCCTTTAGAAGTAGATGTAGTTGCCTCGTTATACGTAGTATAAGAATATAGCTATGTATGCATATTTCCACGCCTGTCTTCTTTTGTGTCCTTCAGTCACTTTCAACAGCTACGTGACCGGGACGATTTCCAGATTTCGATCTACCTAACCTGGAAGGATTTATTTGTGGGCATGGAATTTGGGCGCTGAAGTTCCAAAAAAAAAAAATCCGTGGCATGCTGCGAGCTAAATGCTAAAAATAGCATCACGCAGTAGTCTAATAAGTACTAGGCAAGCTACACTTAGGTAGGTAGTTAAGCTTTGATGGCAAAGGTACAGTGCATAGGTTAATGTTGCTCTTGGTTGCCCTTCAAAGGCTATCAATGTAAGTAACAGAATTGAGTATTCATGAGCCTCATTCCTCGGACCTGACCTAAGGAGTATCATATATACCATTATAAAAACCCCCAGAACAACGGGGTTAGGGCTAAGAGCGAGCAACAATGACACGCATTGAGGGTTGATGAGGAAGGAATATACACAAGAAACTAGTCAAGCACGAAAGAAGCATGATGGAACCGAACACAGTAAAATAGCATTAAAAGGAAAAAAACTACAAACTAGAAGGTAAACTAATCTTATAACATCATTTTAAACTATTTACCCAATGAGTAGGTAATGTACCTACCCAGTTCCCTATAATTATCCAATCCAAAGTCCAACCAAAAAGCCATAACAGTCCCCTCATAACCTTACCATTAATTCCATTAGCCCGCAATCCTAGTGAATGCGAAGTCTACGACTTCCGTCCAAGGCATCACGTCTAGCCAGGGAGGTACCATTAGTAGGCGCCGTGGAGCCATATGTGGCATTGCGAATGCTCTCGATCACATTGCGAAGGAGATCGATCGAGATAGACGTGGCTGGTCTGTTCCATCCAAGCTCAAAGGGCAAGCGCTCATTCTCTAGAAAGTCACCACCCACTGGGTTAGCGTATTTGTTGTCTTGGTATAGCGGGCGGGAAGTCCCTCCTGGGGGTAAGTCTCACCAAACAGGTACTCGATCCGAACTTTGGGCGCCACCGCTGCCGTGGTGTTGTCGCCCAGAACGATGAGGTACGCGGCCGCCTCCCCGGCACTGAAGACCTCGCCAAGCTCGCTCAGGGAGTACGTGGGATTGGTTTCCCGGGACGTGCGAATACGCGCGAGACGGGAGTTGGCGGCCATCTGCACGTTCACCATGTCCCCTGTCCAGTACGCCCTGGTCTCGTTGAAGATGGTCTCGTTGAACAGTAAAACATCTCCAAAGTAGAAGTCGGGGCGGCTAGTTAGGATGTTAGAAGAGACTCGGGGCAATACAATATCAACTAGAGATTCTGGGGCTTGGCTCACCTGAAACTACCGTCATGCTCCAGTATATTGTGTCTCCCAAGATCATTGAGGGAAAACGTCGTGGCATTAGGTGTTGGGTTAGTTGTAATAGCTGCTTCGTGCAGGATGGTAGACAACTCGGAGTCTATATTCAAGGCCGACCCGAGAGCATCGATGGTCTTGTTGATGGTGATGTCTTTTCCATCGTGTGGAAGCACCCCGTGGTTTGCGAGAGCGTTGAGCATGGGACACGGAGCCCGCACTATCAAACATCATTAGCCAGGACGGTTTCCTCGCTTATCGTAGGCTCTTCATACCGTCTCCGGGACCAGCTGGTGCCCAAGAGTATGCCGCAGCTCTAGTAGAGCTCAGGGCTGTAGTAGCAAGGAGGTATATAAGCTTCATCTTAGGCGTCTGTTGAGTAACTACACTGGTGGTGAGTGATGAGCCCAAACACGATTACAGCTGCATGACCACCTGGTTTTATATAACCCCCTTTTGCTCATTCGCATAGCGAAAATCGGCCTTATAGGCAGACGGTAAATCGGTACGGTTGATGCGCCTCAGCCAAAAGTCCGAGCGTGCTGCCAAACTGAGCCATGCCGTCCCTTGAAAGACGTAATCCTAGACAACGATTAATAATACGGCCGTATTGGTTCGCTGCCAGAGAAGCTGCACGGAGTATGCTGTTCTACCCAATAAGGCGTGCCGCTGGACGCCTCTCCCTTTCTCAGCTGAGTGGGCAACTTTCGCGTTCTCCACCTTGTCGTCAACTTAACGTGGCTCGGCTCATCTCAAAGCAGCGTTTCTTAGCGGGCGAAATTCGCACAATGACACGTTAGAATATGAGCTGTCTCATTAGGTCGCTGCTTGTCTGTGGCAGTGTATTATACATCTCGGCCTATGCGACCTAACTACATACATGCAGTTTGTTGAAGGCCTTTGGGATGGAGTTAGCCATATCGCCGGCATATCAGAACTCTAGCATTGTCGTATGCTTGAGAGTAATGGATCAGATCATGTTGAATATGCTTCCCTGATATCTAACAAACCTTGAAAGACCGTACGGATGAACGGATTTTATTTTGTCACAGCATAATGTTAAAGTAACACCTCATAAGGCTATAGTACTAGACATACAATTACACGAAGAGTTCATTAGCCATGATTTACTTAATTATCACAACCTTGAGCCATTGAGATCGTGTAAGCGTTGCGGTGTGGTCTAGACAACCCTCGAGACTAAAAAGATGTGTATTGGGTATAATCGGCGCTATTTTCTGAGTAATTACCTATAGTCCTACATTATTTTTTGAACAACTACGTCAATCCACGCGGCCAAGTGGACATCGATAGATGGGAACTTTGTAAGCATGAGGCTTTTACAGCATTGATGTCAGGGAAGCCTTTCTGAGGCTCAGTGGGTATCTTTATATCCAATTCAAGCTTCTTTCAAGCTGACAATGACCAGATCATGAGTTGAAAGTTCCTTCAGTCTCTTGGTTAATGGGTTATAAATTTGCTCTGGCCTAGTATATTGTCAGGTTTTTTCTGTTCATGTCAAAATCAGCACTACTTTTTGAGCCACAAATGGATAATCATGGGCTCTGACAACCGCCTTTCAAGAGCCATAGTGCGGAGTTCTCGACTGTTGTAGTTCTTCCTGATAGTTAGTCAAGACTCCAAGTCTCATTTCTGTATCTCCACGCGAGTATCCCACCTAGGATAATGAAAAGACTCTTTGCTTTTTGAGGAGTACATACGTCGCTCCTCTCCAAATGTCACATCGTATATGTTCCCCTGGATGTCGTGCCGATACAGGGTTGCATTATGGAAGAAACATATCAGGCGCCCATCACAGTCCATCTTCCTTCTTTCTATAGGCCAAAGGCGTTTCTCTTCTATTCCGCACAGACACACACCTGCTTTCTGATTCATGGTGATAACCTCTCGGGAATGAGGCCTCCATATGGTCTTCTCATATCCATTAAGGAACTCATATCCCGTTCGCCTACTCTACGCAATCACATAAGTATTAACTAACCTCACAACACTAAATACTAGAGAGTATCTGGTGAATCAAACAAGACTATCTAGTATACCTTTGTTGATCTATGTAGGTATAAAAGCTTGTAGACAAATTACCTAATACTGAATAGGGAAAACTTCCAGAATAGGTAGCTACGATCTTCCCATAGCCTCCTGGCCTTGACACTTTGCTCGGTTTCGCTTTCGTACAAGGGGTAGGTGACATGTACGTTCATATCCATAAACCATGGAAACTAAGCATATGTATATTGTATGCAGTAAGACGGCGTCAAAGTGGAGCTGCAGCGTATAGGATCAAGGGGTATATGATAATACATGCTGCCTAATAAGGGGGAAAGGGACTATTACCACGGGTAAGGCACGCTACCTTGGATATCTGGGTATCTGTTCCCCCGCGCAACAACAAGCGCATCGTTGTATATACCTACACGGAGCAACTCGTTGCAGAGCCGGAGGAAATGGATAGATCCGTAATTAATGTACTGTGATATACCTAATCTACCTACGCATCACTATATGCAAGCATGACGTTCCTCTCAGATATGTGCAAAGCTTCGGGACTACATATTTTTAACCGTGGTATATATGTAATATTAGGTAATTATACATGAATGGCACTATTATGCCATGAACTAATAGGACGAGTTGAGGCCCCGAGATATTAAACCTGAACTATCAAAGCGTTTGCGGAGAAGCTTGTAGGATCCGAAAGCTCCATCCACTCGTGTCTCTTCCGGCGTGGTACCTATCTTTCGCATTATTACCGTCACTTAATAATGGGATACTGAATTTTCACGTGTAGTATCACTGCCGGCTTAAAAGGGTCTCTCTTATCAATCGCCATTTCATTAAAGCACTTCTCTCGGATCCCCCCTTTGTACAAACTTTAGGGTATCCAGGGACCCCTAAGCTCACCTAATAAAGCCATGCTTTGCACAATATATATGAGAAGACATGTTTCTCTTCTATGCAACTATATTAGTATCTGTGCGACTCCGCAGAATAGGGGGTGACGATGTTCCCCTATTATAGCCACCACGTGACTCGAACGACGTCTTCAGTTGGAAACACGAACTCCTTTTACTAGAGGGTTTGGCTCATACACTACTGGGGGAAGGGGGAGGGGCGGAAATAGCAGATAAGTATAGTCCTTCCGTTTTTCACAAAACTGGATCTAATTCAGTACAACATCTCAAGTTCTTGACTCGGATAGATTAGGTATATACTAAGGTATGCTATCACATGAGTTTTGACGATCTCTTTTAAGCTTTATATTCGATTTTTCCTCCAGCACGTATTAACTGATGTTGCTTAGTGGTTGTCCAAAATAACCCGATTAAGTATAACATCGGTGGCATGCCCAACCTATGCTCTTGTTTCCTTTCTTAAAATGCTGCTGATATTATATGTATATATGTACATGAAATCGTCTCAATCCGACAGTAGTCTAACAGCGTTAGATTCTGTCGAGTGTCCGGTATATTTCCTGATGTTTCCCAGCTGTTTATACAACACGAGTATCAAAATAGCGACGACCCAAGCCCCCCCAACTCCCTTTGCCGAACAACTCCACTAATGCGTATGTGATGTACGAGTTTCTCATCGACAAGGCTCACGATTACTCATATCTTCTACTCCCTACTAGTGCTCTTGCGGAATGTCGGCTGCGGAACACTAATCTCTCCCGTAGTCTCTCTGTCCTGAATTGACCATGCTTGCTTCACTACGATGCCCAACGGAGACATCCTTTCGAACTCGGTGGGAGAATCCAAGTCCATGTTCTCCTTTCTGCCAGAGCTGATGACCGTCTGTACTCCGGATTTAAGGCCTAAAAAGCGGTCGTTTCTCTGGGGCGAGTCGGTGTTTTGTCCTGGTGTCGTATTCCAGCTCGGAGTTATGCAGAGTGATCCCAAGGAGTCACCCGAGGGTTCATTGGAGCTCACTTTTTTCGTGAAAGTGTTGGCTCTATCCAGCTCATCGTGGCATGTGAGCTCGGTCTCGCTTCCTAAGCCTGGGTTTTGGGGATTACGCGAACGGGACCCCACGCGCATGGTATATATATTGAAACTGGTCGCACTTTGCCCACCGGGCTTGAAGGTCGAGAGGAGGCCACGTAGTATCGGACGTATGGCGATGAGGACTGAACAAAGAAGCCCTGAGGTCATTTCAACCAAGGCCCACACAATCACTCGTTCCATGTCGTAAGTAAAGTCCTCGCCCATCACTGCGTATGCGACCAGTCGGGTAATAGATATAGCGCAAGTGCTATATAGGTGTAAGTAAAAATAAATAATAACAAGATTCTTTCAGTAGGGGGATGATTGTTACTCACAAGAAGCCTAAAGAAAAGATCCCGAGGATGGCCCATTTCCGCCCCTTTTTGAGGTTCAACTTCCAGACCACAGGCATTGGGAGTAGCAGGACAATAACGTCAGTAGCTATATTTCCCCCTGAAGTCATCCATACAAGTTCGGCATGGCCAATGCATTTTGATGGGACGGACAAGTCCCAATAGCCCTGGATAGGGAAGCAGGCGAAGACGATAAGAAGTATCTGGACGATAGACCAGCAACCGACCAGACCCATGATGACAAGATAGGCGACGCTGTATCGTGGAATCTCCTTCACTAGTCGGTAGTACTGGAAAAAAAGACTAAATTTAATAAGTAGAAGTGTAACATTGTACATGATCGAGATAGCGTATAGTAACTACATGTGAATGTTAGGCTTCTGGAATGACACGCTCTATAGAGTAAACCGCTACCTTAAAGTACATAACGAATCCGGTGAAGTCGGGCAGGTCCCAGATGTGATATCCGAGACCGTATTTCGTCTGGATGCATTGTATAATTCCGCACGTCAACGTTCCAACCTGCGCCCACACGGTTAGTCATATTCCATCAAGTCCAAGAAGACCGGGCTGTCTCATAACGGTCTCGTGGAAAGGGGACAACATACTAGGGCGGCTGCTGCTAAGTAATCGTCCAACCATAGTTGATTTAATATGTAGTGCTTCGTATATAACCTCACCAATACTACTATCGTAGCAACGGTCATACATAGCACACCGATGCCTATCGTCTCGGAGAAGCGGTTGCCATGGTCCCTCGCCGCGAACTCTTCCGGGTCGATGTCCGCATACGGATTCATGATTCGGTCTTGGTCGTGTTAGAGCCCCTCACAGACCGGCCGTGGGACCAAACAACACGCAGTAAGGATATACCACATCTTACGACGCGGGGAAAAGAAAGGGAAGGGTTAAGACGCAGGAACGGGGAGGAGAACAGAATACATATGAACCTACTCAAGGTAGTATTTTAGAAGATAAGTAGAATACCCCATTGTCAAAAAGTCCAGTCCGCGCATGCGTCCAGTGGGGCGAGCGAAATGACCTTGATTTTTTGCCCATGTTATGTGATCCCCACATCGTCTGTATCAGTGTGCGCGAACTGGAGGTGTTCTCCATAAGAACGGCTTCTGCTGTGCTATGAAAGAAGCACATCGGCATGCGCACTGACGCCCACGATAAGAGAAATACATATAGGTAGCCCACCATGATAAACTCCCCAACCCCAGACGACAGGGGCGGCAGAGTCTGGTAGCCCAATCAAGCCGTTGTGACGAGGTTCTAAATGGTACGGGGTAGCATGACAGTAGTCCCAGGGGGGAGGGGGGGGCCTGTCTGCTTGTTTGACTAGCACCGAAGCAGTACTGAACGGCGGGCAGAGAGTAGGACTGGAGTGCCTTTGACTGGCTCGCCTTAGGGACATTTACAACGATTCCACAGATGACCATTCTCCAGCTGCACGCTGCCTTGCAGGACATTTTAGCGTCGTCCTCGAACCCTGCGGATAATTTGGGTATTTGACGCAGATGGAAAGGGGTCACATTTTCGTGTATACGTAATACCTCGAGAATCCAGAGGATATATCCGTGGACCCTGCGCGTGGGAGGAGGGATGGGCGGACCCATTGACGAATAAGGATATCTCGTGCGGACGAAATTCTACCTAGGTAGGTATTTGGTTAGAAATGTGGTTTGAGCTGAACGATTCTCATAAAACCCCATAGATGCCGTAAAACGTGCGAAGCGAGATGCAGCCCACCCCCTTGGGAGAGCTATGAATGGCCCCTTTACATACCTACCTAACCTACTTCTTCGTACCGGGCTCTTTGTTAATGTCGTTATACAAGTAATTAACCTTAGGTACTGAACCAAACAACTGGGTCACACCTATACCAGGTAATGCCAGTCGCAAATTCTTGCTTACTTTCCAGTCGCTTAATATTGTTGCATGATACAGATGGCTAAACATAAACATCCCATCCCATCCCATCCCGTCCCATCGGAACCAGCAAGCCGGGTCGACCCATGGAGGAGGTATTGCCGGTTCCAGATGTGGTGGACACATCTAGGTGGAGTATTCGCACGAGGTGTTCGAAGAATAGGCCCACGAGTTTATTCACTATACCTACCTACATATACCTATGTATGAATCTAGGTACTGCAACCAGGTTGAATCATGGTCTAGGGTTGTATGGTACATACATATATGAAGTAGTCGTAGTAAGTGCATATCTAAGTAGGTATGCTCATCGCAAGCGTTACTACCTAGGTAGATTAGTAGCGTAAATGGCATAAACTTCTCATCGGCAATTCGTCGTAACGATTTTCATGCCTACCTACGGAGCCCTACCCAAATGGGAGCTTGGGGGACCACTACCTACCTAGGTAGTCCACTTACACTACAAACGGCATCGCCGATATCTGTGCAGTGCGCGCGGAGCTGGTTTTGGAAACCTTTGATTGTAACCCAACCGTGTCCCAGCCATTCCGCAGTATTGCCGTAGTGTAAGTCGGTAGATAAGTAGGTAGTAAGTAGTTCGACGCTATACGTTTCTCTAATGGTTCTGGAAACACCTGTTGTCCGGAGTTTCGCAGATAACAACCCCCCCTTGTCTTGGCTCGTGTTTGTAGAATTGATACTATTCTTGAATGGTGGCTGGAAAGCAAGGGGCTAAACCTTGTGTTAATTATGCATACGCAAAATGAAAACACCCCTCCATCTTGATGTGTATCAATATGTATAGTCATGACTAGATAAGTAGGTACCTATTTAATATAACAGTAGGCAGTAAATAACACGAGACACGCAGATTGGTAGTAACTAGCTCCCAGGATCTCGTAAATCTAAAATATAGGTATTATTCTAGACTGGGTAGGGGCCCGTTTCTACGCTATGCTGTGGATAAGAGTTGACAGGATTCAGCATATGCCACCATATGGATCTGCAGTATTACCGGCACCATCATTTGTTGACATGGAGAGATCGTCCTCTGTGGGTGATCGAAGTCGAAACTGCATGTGCTGCATCATAATCTAGTGTGCACCACAGACACAAGCTTTCCGTACATTGATCAATGGTGATTCATTTATGTGCAACACCAACTGTTAGACAGTCTTTTAAAGAGAGCTCTTTTTAGTAGTACCATCTCGAGTTTCTTATGCCAATTTTTTCCATTGGACTTATCACGACAACTGTTTTCTATGTTTTCTCCCGCGTTGCGGTCTTCAACGAGGATCACAAACATCAGGCCCGACTACCTACCTACACCCTTCTTCTACAAGAAATCTTTCCTACATAGAATCTCGCGTCTCAGTTACAGGAATATATGCCATAGCTTGGACATAGCGAATATACCACAAGTGTACGAAAGTAAAAGGCGAAACAAGATACCGGAATACTTGTACTTTGTGAACTCCAGACTACCTACAAGGTTGACGCGGACGAAACTTTACTAAATTCTTATTTATTTATTTTTTCTCTTTTCGAAAGCGGACATGTTCCAAGAACTCGGGAAAATACCTACCTGCATACCCCTAACACCATAACATGATACCTGGAGGGCTATGTCAAGTAGATCTATAGTAAGGTCTCGGCATGCAGTCAAGTTGATTATATCGTAGCTCCTAGGTAGGTAGATCGACATCTACCCTCGCTGTTTCTATATACAAACTATACCCCAAGCAATTAATATAGCATAAAGTAATTTGGTGTAGATATTACTACAATTGCCGTTATGGTCTCTGCCACGGCTTTTAACCCATATGAGTGGGCGCTCACCGCCACGTATGTACATACACTATAAAATGAAGGGGGACACACCTACCTACTTAGGTAGGCAGTGGAGCAGCTTTCCCATTACGTAGAGTCATATTTAAGTGCTGCCCACCTAGTACCTAGGTATTACGGCTTGGTCGTGGGGCGTGTTATGTCCAGAATGATCAACCTAACCTTACCTAGGTAAGTTGTGCATATAAGGCTCGTGTCGAATAACTTATATATTTTCTTGGATAACATTTTTTTGAGCGGCTTTGTGTGTTGAAATAACCAGCGATGGGTTTCATACGGGCTGCTTGTAGAAGTGCGTATAATTATAGGCATCTTAAAAAGCTCAAACGAACAGGCTGGTGGGCGATATTGTGTGCATTCAGAAGAAATCTGTCACGGCGCAACTGGAAAGTTCAACTTGTACATGCCACATTATTACTGGGCAAAAGACTAACTCAAATTACAATTGCTTGTGATATCCCGCCCGGGCATATACGGAATACCTCGGAACAGGTTCTCTGTTTCTCTACGTACCTCATGGATACCTAGGTAAGTTAGGTATATATTCCGAGGCTTCCTAGGTAGTCTTATACTATGACTCCCCTGAACGGATGAACAGGAACTATTCATGAAGATATGGGGCCTGGGTAGCCGTAAACCTAGGCTTTATCTGCCACTTAACTTTCTTTAAGAAAGTATTGCCCTGCTTTTTCCTTTGATGAAAGTCGCTGGCCACCACAAAAGTCGCAAAATCAAAGAGCAGTCCCAGATGAAGCTGTCAAGGACCGGATTACACGGCCCAAGGAGCTCCATCCTATCCGTATAAGAAAGCTTCTGTCCGTTATTTAGTAAGTTCTAGGAACCAATACAATGCAGTATTTTATGTGCCCCCAAAATCACGCTTCTATATAACTGCGATGATATATAATATAATTAAACACCATCCGTCCAAAGTCATGTCACAAGGCCCGCAGGGGACGATTGGGAACGTGTAAAAAGGCGTGTGCTTTTCGAGTAACGAAAAGATAGCAACCTCAGAATAGCCTGGAAGAGAAGAGATCAAACCTTCAGGTCCACCTCAGTTCTTACAGATCCCTTTTCGTCAACAAAACGTTAGTGTTTTGCGAGACATGGTGTACCTAGAGCAAAGGGACTTGCTCCTAACCTGGGAGTTTTTTTTTGACACAGTGGCTTAAATTAAAAAGGCCAACAACGACGCTGCAACGACGGCATACGTATCTACGTAGGTATGTCTACCACGAGCAGCACGAGGGCACCATTAGGAAACACCTTCTGAGGTCATGATGGGTTAGATATACCATGTAATATCTCTATCTATCTAAAGCTCAGTAATAAGCATTTTGAATACAACAAACCTTAGATAAGTCTATAGCCATTAAACGCAGTGTAACAAGACAATTCGTGCGGTTATATTGGACCACAGAATATTAGGTAGGTTGGTCGTTAAGTTCTCTCGTGTATTGAAGTATCATATGCCAGCACCAACAAAGACAGACCTCAGGTACATATGCCTAGGTAGTAGCCCCTCGATTTGCATATTACCACTACAAATATTCCATATCACCTCATAAGATGCAATATAGGCAAGTTTCGGTACGCTATCCCAAAACAACTTAACCTAACCTAGGTTAGGGAATTCATCCAATCCAGCCGTGAATCACGCTAACCTCCCTCCCTTTCTCCCTCCCATCACCGGTGACCCTTCTTCACCTTAGGTATTAACCACTTGCCCAATTACCTACCTACCTACCTACTCCTTCATCACCTGACCTGACCCAAAACACCAAAAACATACGAGAAATCAATAAACCTAAGCCTCCTCTAGCATCAATACCCCTAATAATATAATTGATTCACTCACTAAACTGATATCAATACGCGCTACCTAACCTACCTACCCCAACCCAGCCCCCCAACTCAGGTTACCTACCTACCTACCCATTTATACCAAACCAAACCGGACCACACCACACCACACCAGACCAAACCTAGGTAAGCAAGCAGGCAAGCAAGCAAGCCGATAGCCATGCCACGCAGCGACGAGGCTTCCGCCTTCTTCTACGCCGTGTACAGCGCGGTGCGGGAGATACCCTACGGCAAGGTAACCACATACGGTCATATCGCCAAGTTAGTCGGGACCCGTACGTCTTCTCCCCCCATCCCCCTTTAAACCTCCCCCTTCCCCCTCCCCTATTCCCCCCCTTCCCCCAACCCACCAACCAACCGACCCCTCAACTTTCCAGCCCAGCGAGCCCGACAAGTAGGCATATGCCTCAAGCACCTGCCCCACGCTGCCGACGCCGACAACAACAACAACAACACCAATATCAATAACAACGCCGACAACAACAACAACACCAATAGTAATATCAACAACAACGCCACCGTACCATGGCAGCGCGTCATCAACGCCAAGGGCGCCATATCGCCACGGTATGTACACTACTAACCTATTGTCTCTCTCTCTCTCTCTCTCTCTCTCTCTTCTCTCTACCCTATTTCTTTCTTTCTTTCTTTCCCTCTCTTCCTCTCATCTATTCATCATAACACACGCAGATCCCAACCCTCCGGAGCGCAGAGCCAGGCGGACGCCCTGCAGGCTGAGGGGGTCGCCGTGACTAGGGGGGCGCTGGGCGAGCTGGAGGTGGATTTGGACGAGTACGGATGGTTTCCGCCGCGGTTACCGTCCGAAGAAGGCCAAGGAGGCGGGTCTGAGGATGACGATGATGGTAATGAAGAATGAGTCAAATGAAAAAAGGGGAGGCGGGGCGGGAAATTACATGCAAATCGACATCAAGGGTTCATGGGACAACTCTTTATTATTAGTACTCCGTCTAGATCTACCTAGGTATACGGATAAGCCACGGTCCACAAAGAGACGCGAAACAAAAATTTCTCTAGTCTTTTTATCACCGAATCCCGTAGTACCAAACTTGGAACCTCTAATAACTACCTACCTAGCCTATCCTAACGGGCTGGGCAAACCAGTTATTAAGGTGTGCGGCAGCGCAGACCGTAAAAAAATAGCCTGTCTTTACCCCCATTAGCATGAAATACTCAATAAAATACTTCGACTGAAAAAGAGGGAAGAAATTGTCAAGTATCAGATAGCGGTTGGACATAAAATGCTTCCACATATGATTTTTTTCAGAACAGGTCTGTGAATTATGCTTTTTCATCATACAAGACTTGAGGGGAGAGGGCTAAAAAAAGGGATAATGACAAGAAACATATGAGACATACCTATCGCTCATCTGGCTCCTCTCGCTTGCGTTTCTTGGCCGCCGGGCCGAAAAACGACTCCATCGTCCGCTGACGCGAATCAAACGAAGCACTTCCAATACCGCCTCTAGTCTTTTTCAAGCCTTGGAGGTGATCTAGATTGTTTGTGTACCTGACGGTGAGCTGAACCGCGGGCAGGTGGGCATCTGCCAGCGCGGTTGGCCCCTCAGCAGATGACGACGTAGCCTTAGACCCGGCGGACGGTTGAGATGAGACAGTCGCCTCTTTAGGCTCTATCTTTATCTGCAGCACCCCCGTATTGCTCCAAGAAACCGTTGGCCCCGGTTGAGCACCTTTATCAGCTTTCAGAGCAGAGAGTGGGGGATCATTCACTTGGTAACGTTTGGTAAGCTTATGGAAGAGAATATTTAGAATGATCCCGTGGGAAACGATGACGACTGCGACCTCCTCAGAAGCATATCTGTGTATGATGGGATCTAGATGCGCACGAAGGAACTGGCTAATCCTTGTGCTCATCGCATCACGCGATTCCGCGTCGTCCGACTTCATAGTGCCGTACTTGGTGCCCTCAGCAGAACCGAAGTCCTTCTCGCGCAGCTCAGGCAATTGCACTACCCGGAGAGGAGGCAGCTGCTCTCCGGCCTCCGGTATATGCGACGGCTGCTGAGCGTCTGCGACAGCTTCGGCAGTACGCACGGCCCGCTTCAGGTTCGACGAGAAGATGTGCCTGATGGGCCCAATCGAGGAGCGCTGTTTCGCCAGATGGGCACCAAGCCGCGATGCCTGGAGCACGCCATGGTTCGTAAGGGGAGAATCACGGGAACCTGCACTGGGGAAAGGCACAGAGAGTTAGGTTAGTGAGCTATCCGATGGGAAAGGAAGAGTTGACTTACTATAGACCAGCTACATTATCGATCGACTCGCCGTGGCGAATCAGCAATAGATACATGGCTATTGCTACGCGTCATTTTATAGGACGGTAGTACCTTATGGCAAAGGGGGGAGTGGGTTGATGGATGTTGAGAGGAAGAGAGAAGAAAGGAAGAAGGGAAAGAATTTGTGTGGGAGAAAAGAATGTACGAAGTATTGAAATGGGGATTTTATTGTAAAGGGGAAAAAGAAAAAGAAAAAAGGTAGAAAAAAAAAGAATGGTCCGTGCTTTAGCTGTTATCGGCCACTTCTGTTGCTTAGCTACATATTACGGTGGCCCATAGCGAACACTGTTGCAAGCTTTAAAACCCACTACACACACACTATACTTTTACTCTGTCTAATACCTGCACACTTTAAGTAAGTACCTACTTTTTTTAACACTTGTACTTACTTTTTCTAATACTTACATTTACTCTTTTTAATGCCTACTTTTT